>CM031374.1:25774823-25999857 GCA_018208015.1 Medicago ruthenica | reverse complement strand
ACTAATTGTGTTTGATTGTCCATCAATGGCTTTCATGATCAGTTAATTGACACTGTTTAATAAAAGGAACACAGAATCATCACAGAGGGGAGGAAAAAACGAAAAAAAGCCAATCAGTGAAAAACAATTCAGTCAGGAACTAAACCGTAAAACACAATCAGTACAAAGCAAAAACAAAACCATTCAATCAACTCACTACCACCACCTGCAAACCATACAACAAACATACCTCCCAACCACAATCCAACTCACTCATCACCGTACAGCAAACCACATACGGCCACCGCACCTCACCCCAACCACAACGCAAAAACACGTGAACCCACACCTCCCTCACCACACTCACTCACGGATCCGCCTCAAACACACACAACCACACAAGGCCGCGTCCATCACCACTCTCCTAACCCATACAGCAGCAACCCACGGCCTCTCCCACTCCCCATCTCTAACCACCATCCACACGCCCCCAAATCCGAACCGTACAACCCTAACTCCAAACAACCACCGCGTTTCTCCACCACCCACGGCCATACCAAGAACCGTACAACATCCAACAATAGAGGTAGTTTTCTTGGGTCATTGTTCAAGCTTTGTTTTTTTAGATCCGCACTATTTTAAAAAGTTTTAGAAAAAAACTAATAGGATTTTTGAAAAGAGGGAGAAGAAAGAAGCTAAAAAAAGGTTTTTTTTTAAAAAAGGGTTGAGTTTTTTAATCCGGCGCGGTGGCGCCGCCCCCTTGGGCCGGCCAACCACCGCGCCTGAACTGTTCCGGCCAGGTCATAGAAGAGAGGGAAGAGAGAGTCTTGAGAGAGAAGGCTTGAGAGAGGAAATGAAGAGAGAGGGAGAGGAAGAAAAATGATGAGAATATTTGATATTTTTGTTTCATAAAAACCAGCAAACCCAGGCCCAATGATGTGCGGCCCACATTGCCTCCTATCCCTCTTTCTTTTCTGAATGCTATCCGCCCCCCCCCATTCCTTGCTACTGCACTCCCCCTTTTTTTTTTCTTATTTTCTTTATCATTTCCTCCATTTCATTTTAATTCCTTTTTTTTATTTCCATGCATTTTTATTTCATGATATTTTATCTTATAGTAGTTCATGCATTTTTTTTATATTTTTCTTATTTTTTCCTTTTATTTCATGCATTTTCATTTTAGTTATATTTTTTAGCTTATTTATTTTATCGCATTTGCAATTTTATCTTTATTTGTTATTCCGTTTTTTTTCTTTTTATTAGAATGTACTTAGGATCAATGTAAATATTAATGAGAATTTGCACCGACACTCACATTTATTTATTTTGCTTTACGTCCTTTTATTTATCTTTATTTATTTCGCTATTCAAAAAAAATAATACAAAAAATATTAGGTTTAGTTTAATTTTCAAAGGGGTTTCGTGGTGATCCAACGTCACCACGGAATTTCCTCGCGCTTATATTTTTAGTCTTAGTTCATTATTAAAAAAAACAAAAACATTCAAATAATCAAAAATCAAAAAATCTTTTCTTAATAAACCTTGATTTTCAATCAAGTGTCCGTTTTTTCTCTTTATTTTCTTTAAATAACCATTAATCCATTTTAATTACACTTTAACCATTTTCAAAATAAAAAACACAAACCAATCCCATTTTGCCACTTGGCTTTTATTTTTAAAACCCTTTTTTAAAAACTAATAAAAAACACCAAACAAATCAAACGTCATTTTTACCCCGAACTACGAGGTTTTGATCCCTCACGGGTACGTAGGCAGAGGACTCTGTCCTTCCAAATCATAAAAAATACAAAAAAACATTTTCTTTTTTCACTACTTTAATTTTGTCATCTTAAAAAATAATAAGCAAGTTATAGCCAAAATAAATAAATAAAATCAAGAGGTTCTCGTAGAGTACTACGAACGCTTAGGGTGCTAACACCTTCCCTAAACGTAACTAACCCCCGAACCCTAATCTTTTAAAATGTGGTAATTTAGAACTTTTTTCCACTTTTCATTTAAAAAATTAAAAGTTCAGTCGTGCTATAAAATAGTGAGTCAACGCTAATCAATAGCTTGATCTCCGAAAATCACCGCGACAGTCATTAAGTCTCAGTCTGTATACTGAGCAATTGTAACCTCATTCCTTTGTGGTCTGAGCTGTTAGCCTCATTCCTTTGTGGTCTGAGTCAGGAAGTCTCTTGACTTTGTGTCTTGAGCATTGGGAAGTCTCTTGACTTTGTGTCTTGAGCATTGGGAAGCCTTTTGACTTAGTGTCTTGAGCATTGGAAGCCTCTTCCTTGGTGGTTGAGCAACTGGAAGTCTCTTCCTTAGTGGTTGAGCAATTGTAATCTTCTGATTATAGTGAAAATCTCTTGTTGGAAAACAAGGGGACTGGACTACTTCTCACTTTGGGAAGGAACCAGTATAAAACTTTGTGTGTCTCTTCTTCCCTTCTCTATTTACTTGTTAATCCGCTGCAAATACTCTTGATAATAGTTCAGAACCTGTTTCTGAACTACTGTTAAGTTTTTGAGAAGAAAAGAAACCTAGTTTTTGACTCACACAATTCAACCCCCCCCCCCTTCTTGTGTGTGTTTTTCTCACCTTCAAGAATATCCAATGTACACATGGTTAGCGGAGAGCCAATCCATGCCTAAGATCACATCAAGTTGCTCCATCGGGAGACACACTAGATCAACATAATAAGTCTTACTAGACACAGTGATAGGACAGTTTTCACAAACATAGCTTGCCTCAATTCCGCCTTCAGTAGTGGTAGATACTAACATTGGAGGATTCAACGGATACAAAGGTAATTGCAGCGTCTCTACACATTTATATGAAATAAAAGAACAAGTAGCGCCGCAATCAAAAAGAACTTTTACTGGATTTGAACCAAGATAACACATACCGGCAATCAAATCTTCATTGGCCAGAGCCTTTGCGCCATCAAGGGAATACACTTTGCCCTTACTAGTGGTTGTTCCTTCAGCTGTTCCTTTTACACGCCTATTAGGACACTCTGTTATAAAATGTCCTGGCTGCTTACATCCATAACAAATACCAGTACCGAACAGGCACTCTCCTTTGTGCATCCTACCAAACGTCTTGCAAGTAGGGAAAGTTCTGGGTGAATTGGATTGCTTTCCTCTCTGCGGGGATCCTTTTGGCTTAAGCTTGTCATGATACTTATCTGACATTCTACTCTTCTTCCTTTCAAAAGCTGCGGATCTTTCTTTCGAGGTCTTAGCAAGTCCTGCTTCAACCACTAAGCTATCATGCACCAGTTCATCATAACTTGCAGTTCTCTGAAGACTCACTGCAGTGTCGATCTCGCCTCTTAAACCTCGTTTGTACTGATTCATCTTCCAGACTTCATTCTCAGCATACTCATTATGCGTAGAATAATAAGACAGCTCTTCAAATTTCTTAGTGAATTCAGCAACCGACATGCTACCTTGCTTCAACTCCAAGAACTATTGCTCCTTCTTTACCTTGTAAGACAAAGGTAAATATTTTTCCAACATCACCTCTTTGAAGTTTACCCAGTTCACCTCTATATCATTCGCTTCCATCCTGCGCTGAGCAGATTCCCACCAATCTTCTGCTGCGCCTCTGAGTTGATTTGTGGCATAGACCACTTTATCCTCCTCTGAACACTCGGCCATTCGAAAGATCTTTTCCATCTGTTTTATCCACTTCCTAGCTTCCTGAGGTTCACCCTCTCCATTAAACTCCGGAGGGTGATGTCTATTATATTCCCGGAACACGGGGTTACCAATTACGGGAGGAGGTGGTGGCTGAGGATGGAAACCCTGCCCTTGGTTCATCATGTCCATCCATTGCTGTTGGGCCTGGGCCTGTTGCTGAGCTTGTTGTTGCATCATCAGCATCATTTGCTGATACTGTAATGCATTTTGAGCTTGCTGCTCTTGAAACTGTTGCTGCCAAGCTTGTTGCTGCTGTATCATTTGTTCCCACGTATTCGTACTTGGTCCTCCACTTTCATCACTAGCCTGATTAGCTCGAGGTCTACCGGGTCATCTTCTTCTCCCAGACATCTTATCCTAGCTGTCATATACAAGTCAAAGTGATCAGTTTTAACTGAATATAACATTTAGAATAATGTCCTGGATCCAAGAGGTCCACAAACTTGGATTGTACTTTAATGACCCAAGGCACGGTCTGAATCGACCTGCTCTGATACCAAATTGTAACACCCATATAGAAATTGCCTAGGATCTCTTACGAGTATTAAAATTTCGTACCGGATACATTAAATACAATACAGAAAGTTTACATTTAATAATACATAACGGGAGTCTTGGTACAAATATTATCCGATACACTTCTTCTTAACAAAATACAACATACTACATACATCATCCGAAACAAATATACATAATCAAATAGTCAGCACGATCAATCCAAAGCTTTCTCTTTACCTTTACGTCGTGCTACCTGCGAACCTGCACCAGAAGGAAAGGGATGAGACATGATGTCTGAGTGAGCTCCGGCCCTACCTACTGTTGGCAACCACGGGGGAAACCTAGGGTCGCCGTGCCTACTCTTGGCAATCTTGGGGATACCTACGATCGCCGTCATTCTTTACTTATTTCGCGACCAAGGGGAAACCTAAGATCGCTACATGTCTTTATCATATCTCATCATATGCTAACTTTAACTTAACTTGTACTTAGTGATCGAGGGGCATAGGCTTATGATCACTTCTTGTTCACTAGGAACTAATTGGCATATTTCTCAATAAATATAAATATACATATCATCTTTTCATATCCTTAAGTTAGAAGTTAGCGTTGAACAAACAATAATAATCTGAGTTCATTTTATGGAGTGCATCCGGGTGGAGTAACCCCGAAGTACATCTCCCTTCTTACCAGTGAAAATTCCTATCATATCAGGCTAACACCGGACTCCTCTTATCGTGGTGCGGTCATCCTTGCGGAATAACACGTCCCACTAGCGTGAACCTCCTATGTCCCACTAGCGTGAACAACAGAAGACACGACTTAATATTAATCTTAACTTACGCGTATACCTCCCGTGTCCCACTAGCGTGAATGACGAGAGACGCGAATTAATATGTTTTAACTTATGCATGAACCTTTCGTGTCCCACTAGCGTGAACGACGGAAGTCACGACTTAATATTCTTCCATGATAGTCTTTACTTTTGCATGGACCATTTGTGTCCCACTAGCGTGAACGACGAAGGCCACGGCTTAACATCTTAATAATTCTTGAATACTTAACCTATAAAAGGTTCTAAACTTGAATACTATATCGTTCTTGGGCTTGCACATATCTAATAAGTGTATGAAAATTGCTTAGTAAGGGATAATCCCAATACTAGCTCTTTTACTTCTCTAAGTAACTCATAGGTTTAAATGTTCATCTCTCAATATTGTACCTATCCTCATTCTATATTAACTTATACATTCTCTAAAGGATAGGTCTCCTAATGCTTATTAGCAACACTTAGCCTTTACATGTTGTTAATTGAGTCTGATGTAGTATTAGATAGCCAAAATGGTGCAAAGACGGAGGAAAAACAATGTGTCCCTGTGCCCTGTGCCATCGTGACACGATTTGGAAATCGTGTCACGATTTTCTACCCAGAATTCGTGGCATGTTCTGCCTATGAAATCGTGACACGGTTGCAAAATCGTGACACGATTTTGCGTATAGTTCGACAGCTTAGGGCAAGTTCAAAACGTGTTTTCCACCATTTTTGGCTTATCCAACATACCCAAACATCATACAGCTTAAGGAAAAGATTTCTAATGCATATTGATAGTTTACAACATGTATGAACAAGGAATTATAAGCCAAAAGGAATTAGGGCACTAGAATTGCAACTTTGCTTAAAATACTAGAAACACTCAAACTTACTCAAAGCGGGTTCTAAAACCCTGTGGAGCTCACCTTAAACCTCAATTGGTGCTTGCTAGCTTCTAAACTCCAAGTCCTAGCTCCAATCTACTCTTCTCTTAGTTCTTCCTTGTTCCTTCTTTTCTTTCTCTTGTCCTAGCTTCCCAAATACAAGCTTGCTTTGCAAGATTTTCTCACAAGAATTTGAATGAAGTTTTGATGGTTTGTGGCAATAGGGAGGAGGGCGTGTGACAAGGGGAAGTGAGGGGGAGGTAACCAATTTTGGGAGAGAATGAAGGGAAGAAGATAAATGGTAATGGAAAATATCTTGTTCCATTTTTAAATAATCCCCCCATTACCATATTTACCATAATGCCATGCCTCTTATTTACAAAATTGCCATGCTTCTTAATTAATTTCTAACACTGATAACAATTACCTCTAAACGGGATATTACATTTTCCATCAAGCAAAGTTAGTTCTGAAGATGAAGCATGTAGGAGTAGGTTCTGATGAAGACCAAGGAACCTGCAAGGGCAAAGTTCTGTCAGGACTGACTCTTGGAAGTATGAAGATTATCCCCAAGAATGAGGTAGTCACTTCTGAACATGACCTCCAGTCAAGCTTGAACCAGACTACTTATATGGATGATTTTCCTCCTATCTCAATAGAAGACCCTCCAGAAATGCTTGCACACTTCATATTACATCACTTCATGGAGACAGGTACAACAATTCAATGGGAAATTATACCTGATCATCCTGAACAACCCTAGGAGATGCCCAGGAAAAGGAAAGTGAACCTAGAAGTTGTTGAATCAAATCCTCATAAGCCGGCCAAGAAGCAAAAGACAATTGCTTATAAGCATGCTGCTTCTGAAGTTCTATCAGAAGTAGCTGATTTGGATCTAGTTGTAGTACTCCCTAGCAGGACTAGAAAGGGAGTTTCTGAAAGATGTTGCGTTTTTTCTTCCATATTGCGATCATTTCTTTCACGGTAGGTACCTGGAAGAAGCAGAAACTAAATAAACATGAAAAAAGATGACTTAATAAGAACCAAGGTAATGATGAAATCAAGAAATTAGTTATAGTGTGAGGATGGTGGCCAAACTTTAGGATTTGATTGGATTGCAACGACTGTGTGGTGAATCATCTCATTGTATTGAGAGAAACTACAAAAGTTAGTTTAAACACCAGATATTCATATTAGTGTGTTGGCATACTTTCTCAATCTAAAATCCAGAATTAAAGAGTGGAAACCTTAATATTTTCACGAAAAAGCACGTGTTGACGGCTTAAGCACAATTCCAAAAAGACAATCTGCAGTGAAGAATAGCGAATCATACGATTTCATCATAAAAATATGTACAAGGAAAATAATGGGAACGAACATATTGATATGAGAAGGGAAAAACCACCTCTGGTTTGAGAAATTTGACAATTTCTTCAACTTGTTTGCTTGATTCCTGTGACATAGTTCAACATAAAGGACAATGGAATAAAAGAGTTAAATATGAATAAGATATGAATATGATTTTTATATACAAATACTAATTTTCCTTGTTATATATATCAAAAACGAGAAAGAGACTTGAAAGTAAAGAGCAGGCAGGATATATATAAGATAAACTTTGACATATAATAATGGATAAACTTTTCTTTTAATATCTACTTATAACTTAAGTTTATAAAACCAGCTTATAAGGTAAGGACTCTTAACACATTCTTAACACACCTTTCACTCCCAGGACCACCTGAGCATAACCCGAGTAGCCTTATAACGGAAAATCTAATAGCAAGTGGCCCAACAAATCTTGAGTAAACTCCGATACCATCTCAAAGTTTTTCAGTTGGACTTAACACAACTTTACAAAATGTAAATAACGATAAATATAATATAAATTACATTTAGATTTAAATTTAGATTTAAATGACAAAACTAGTCTTACAAAGTTATGTTTAATTTAACCAAGAAAATAGGTTCAGGTAGTTAATGAGATCCACTAAATTATGAATTGTTCATAAGAATCTGAACTCGATTCTTGAGTGGAACAATCGTTGGTCAGGTTATACTTAGACCCAACTTCGGATTACGATAGTCCATTTCCACTGGGTCCACAATCAAAGTACATGCTCGAAAAATTACAACAGTCTTTGTTGTGAAAATCAAAATGCCATAAAAAGAAACCCAAGTATGAAGATAGTGACTATGTAAAAAACAAAATGCTGAAGAAAATCCTTTGCTGAAGATAGTACCTCGGAGAAATGAACGGTGCCAACAACGTAGACGTATTTGTTTCTAACCCTCCTGCATATTTGTAAAGTATTCAGAGTTTCACTTGCATTCTCCTGCTCTATCAGAACCTCCCTGTTTACTAGCCTAAGTGGATCTCCATTTACATGAGGCAATAACATGCGATGAGAGACTAGTAGAATCAGAAAGTGTAACCAGGATCGGCTTGCCTACCTGTCTCAACAACTAGACTATGCATGTCGTCAGGTAAAATATACAACAAGTAATCTTCGAATGTCTGATCAATCTAAAAGATATTTAGCTATGATGAAGCGATGATAGGCTGTCTAGGGATGCTTTGAACACATATATACTTCCTAAACACATGTTTTTTCAAGTGGTGATAATACATCTTACAGACGCACTTTATCCATCCAAAGAACTAACAAATGTCGTTGAACTGACACGCCTAACGATGGCTGTCATAGGGGTGAAGGTAACATCATCCATCTCTAGTTGATCCAAGAAGGTCATTATATATATATATATATATATATATATATATATATATATATATATATATATATATATATATATATATATATCCAAGCTGCGCGTGGCTTGGCCTCAATATATGTGGGGTCCATTACAAAGGAGTATATGGCTCTAAAATGCTTCATAGCCCGTGCTTGAAAAAGAAAATCCTAAAGATGCAAATGTTACTGATGAAGTTGTGATTGTTGATTATAATCCTAAGAAAACTTTTCCTTTATTCTGAAAAATCCACGTGACATCAATGTTAAGCCTTACATCACAACAAGTGAATCGACAAGGAATCTTAGAATAACACATTGGATAATTGCACATATTATGCGTGCAAAAGTTGGTGCTTATGCAAGGATAGTTTATCCAGAACATCATCTAATGTATGTTATGGAAAGAAGGGTCAAGATTAAATGGCCTCATTATTTTGCTGCTCGGATATTTGAAATTCGCAACAACGACAAAAATCCCGGTTTTTTAGTTCTTTCATACTAATCAATGATATCTCGTATTTTGAAGCACTTTCAAATAACTTTTCCGGAAGGTTTTCTTCAAGCGTCTACTTACTCTAACGAAGTGCTTCAGTAAGTCCACGATGAACAACATGAGCTACTACCAACACGGGCGGAATTGTCTATAACTATGATGATCCTGGCACTAAAGAGGAGTTACCGATGTTGCTGCAAATGTTCAACAAGAAGTCCAACATGCTGATGTTAATGAAGGTGGCAGGTTCAACCTGAAATTCAATAGGATGAAGCTAAGCCAGATGTAGATTATGAGGATGAAAATGCTTGGTTAAATAATGAGAATCCTTGGATGGGAAACACACAACAGTGCTGGAATTTGTGGCCACCGAATAAGACTTAGGAATTGCAATTTCTAACAGTGTATACGGCGTAGATTGGATCAGAGAAGTAATTAGAGTCACCATGGATCAAAGGCTAATTTGATACCATGTAGAAGTTCATAAATAATTCATAGAATCTCTGACTAACTTTTGTGAAGCTGAGAATCTATTTTCATTGATTAACAAATCAATTACAACCAAGCATTTATAGTATCTTGGTGAGATACCTGCTATAGCAGGTTGCCCTAGGGATGACTGACACTTGTCAATCACTTAACAACTTTCGATAGCTGTTAAATGCCTTATATGTTACCCCAGAGTGGGTTCCTTCTCTTATATGTTAACACAGGTATCAAATCTTTGACAAAAAAAGAATTTGACGGTCATTTAAAGTCAATCCAACTGTCCACCGGCGAGAGACCCATTTAAAGTCGGGGCAAACTTTGTATGAATTAGCCCAAAAAGATTGGCTTTACATGGCTTAGTAATTTTTACTTTTTTAAGAGGATGGCTTAGTAATTATTAACTAATTATATTGATAATAGGTATCATCTAAGTCAACTACTATAAACGTTGATGTAAATGACACTATCTAGGAATGTCATTCTTTGCAATTAAAGATATGATCTTGATATTATGGCCACCCCAGCCACGACAACGCCGACATATGCAAAGATCTTGATTGCAGGGACAACTGGTTTGGGAGGTGGAACTGTCTGGAGATCCTTAATCTGAAAATAATAAGAAAAAATGGGATTAGAAAATCTTTCAACTACGGAAAAAAGAATAATACTAAGATTTTTAAATGAAATGAGAGGAGAAACAGAATAACTCTATATGTGCTAAATGCATTTTTGTGTAACCACATTCAAGTGGATTTGTACATTCACGCCAAAAGACCTAAACACTATTGAAGTGCACACAGAATTTATATAACATAAATAATAGAATGTTCACCAACATTGACAGGTTGCTTCCAATTGTTCTTTATTCCTTCTAGATGCAATCTTCCAACAACAGCGACAACTGTTCTGCTCACACTTGCCACTTTTAATAATGTGTAGGACATGTACCTGGATAAATACAATATAAAGTTTATCATACATAATATAAGACGCTAGCATACACATAATTTTATTGTCAACAAAATTTAAGTAAAGAGTTTGTTTGAACTGACTTGTTTGAACACCAGAGACATAAATATCAAAAGAAAGGTTATAACATTGTACCTATTAAGCCGTTTGGAAAAAAAATCGTACTGTTAAAAGAAAATGTTAATCACTCATCATGTGAGGGACTACAATTTAATGGTAATTGCACTCACAAAGAATTTGACTCTTAAAAATACCAGAGTGCTAGAACACTCATCCTTTGAACTAATTTTTGGGAGTGAGATCTAATAACAGTTAACTGATATCAACCTCTTAAAATTCTCTGCAATGAGATCTATTCCACTTTTCCATATCATATGCTATGAACCAATATTGGCACTCACTACGAAGTCGAAACCTCCCAGGTATTTATATTTAGCACTCTAAACAAAATAGACCTTCAGTTTTTTAGGATATGTAGAAGATACCAAAGCCATAACTATTACAAGATGTCTTTAATGAAAGGAGAGGTTTTCAACTAGTTTGGAACAGAAATACATGAAATGGGAGACGAGTGTTTATAATTTATATTTTTGTTTTAAATAATTAATTATATAAGTAGGGAAAATATTTGTAGGATTTGATAAATATTTGTATCTGGGCTTCATAGCTTTTCCTACTAATTCCCCAAACAAGTCTTACCGCAGATGACACTATTAACTCAAATTAGCGAAATATTAGAACTTACTGATCTCTTTCATGCACAAGGGTCTCCATTACAGTTGGCAATGTCTTACTCATTGTTTCTTTTACTTGCGTTATGTCAATGTCTTCCTTCAACTGAAGAGGCAACGTAAAACCCATGTTAGCTTTTAGACAAGAACTTAGCATAGGAATGATTAATTCACGCTTATCACCAGACCATTAGATCATGAAATATACCAAGTTTTTAAGATTATCAGAGAAGGATAAAAAGTCTGACAAAGACACGCTGCTTGGAGTAGAAGAAGGATTAATCAACAATCTTAGGATGTGCCATAGTGGCAGCTTCCTCCATGTTCTCTTACTTGTAATCTGTCTCATTCAAAATTAAGATCAATCAATCCAGTAACATTGTTGTAAAACCTAATCTCACATTGCAAACCAAGCTAAAGGCACATTTGATAAAATTGTAAACATTGAAAAAAAAAATTCTTATAACGTAGCTTATTTTTCAAAACATATGTTTTGGAGGCTGCCATTTTTAACTTCTATGAAAAGAACTAATAAAAGCTTTTCTTTTGACTAAAAGTATGCCAGCAAAGGGGATATGAAAAATTCTTACAAAAGAGAGCAAGTAAAATAGAGTTATTTGTTTTGTTTAGTCTTAACCCTCCAGATGTTAGGCGAGAGTCGAGGGGTAAGTAAAGTATAATCAAAGAGTGTTTCAGACTAAGACCAAACTTGAATACTTATGATTGATTTGACTCTAACTGAAACTCATTAACTTGAGCTCAACAACTTGTTTTAAAACCAAAGACGTATATGTAACATTCATTGTTGAGTCACAAAATATTACTACTAGCCTAAGAACTACTGATTCATAGAATTATCAAGAATCGAAAACTTTCTAAAGAATGGCTAATATATTACATAATACTTCTGCAATTTGATCGGTTTTTCATGAAATAAAAAATTAATCCAACCTCTACAGGGCGATCACCAAGTACCACTTTGCCACCATACTTGTTTGCTTCACGATATGCCGAACGAAACTCAGCACCAGGATAGACGCCAAGCTCACGGCCCCACTGTCAGAAATTCAAAGGAAGGAAAAAAAACAGTACATGATAATCGCAACATTTGTTTTTCGAAAATCAATACAACATTCTTAAATAAGATGGAATGGAAGATTTATGGTTCAAAACCTCGGCGAGGAACCAGCTGTAAAGTATTCCAAAGATGTTGCGTTTTTTCTTCCATATTGCGATCATTTCATCCACGGTAGGTACCTGGAAGAAGCAGAAACTAAATAAACATGAAAAAAGATGACTTAATAAGAACCAAGGTGTGCGCTCTCGTTAAAAAAACGCAAACTTCTGAGCGTATGCGAACGCTCGAAAAGCTGTTGTGAAGTCGCCACCAAAGTTTTTGTTTAAAGGAAACGTTGATAAACCCTTGAGTTTTTATTTTGAAGGGAAACGATAATAAAACCCTTGACGATGAGGAAAGGATGGTCATCGCAACCATTATCGGGTTCGGGAGTCGATTACGCAAGGGGAAGGTATTAGCACCCCTCACGTCCGTTGTACTCAACAGGAACCTCCTAGTTAGCTAAAGCTTAAAATGTTTTTAAATGTTTGCTTGCATGCTTGAATATGTAAAAAGGGAAAAAGAAAATATGATGAAAGGGGAAAAAGTTTGTTTTTTATTATTGTGCTTGACAAGATGACGATCTTGCTCCTACGTATCCCCTGGTGCGATGGGAATTCAAAGCTACGTAGTTCTTTGGTAGAAAAACGTATTTGTTGGTTATTTTTAATGAACGATGTTTTGATCGTATTCTTACGATTAAACGTAGCTTGTATGCTCACGCGTGGGAGGCTTAAGCGTTTGTTTGAAATCGCGCTAGAATAGATAAAACATGTCCGTTGGGGAAAAAGGTTCGATTGATCCGACGGGATCAAGAAAAGGTTCAATGGACTCAACTGAGTCGATCATTGACCAAAGTGACTCAAACGAGTCGAAAAAGGGTTCAATTGATCCAACAGGATCAAGAAAAGGTGCAATGGACTCAACCGAGTCGAACATTGACCAAAGTGACTCAACCGAGTCGAGAAAGGGTTCAATTGATCCAACGGGATCAAAAAAGGGTGCAATGGACTCAACCGAGTCGAACATTGACCAAAATGACTCAAACGAGTCGAAAAATTGAATCAAATGGCCACGGGGGACCAAAAGGTTCAAATTGACCACAAAGGGACAAGAATTGGTTTGGTGTGGTTGGATGCGTTGAAAATAGAATAACGATTGTCCGAACGACGAGACATACGTCACGCATTCGTTTAATCCTCTTGCCTTGCATCCCTTTTATAGGCCAAAACCAAATCTAATGTCATCATGAGAAAATCCTAAAATCCAGCTGATTTGTGGGCTAAGACCAGGCTAAATTGCTTTGCATTTAATGCAAAAGTGAAGAGGTGACCTTGCCTTGCTGCAATGGTCAAGACTTAGCCAAATCCAGCCATTAATGCAATGGATTTTGGATAGAAATGATGATGAAAACAGGGCTGGTTTGCAATTGGTTGTCCCTTGGGATTGGTCCTTGCAATCTTGAGGGTTAAGCAAGAAAAACGTGCACTGTGATGTGTAGAGGTTGGGGGAAACAAAAGGGAGCATGTGGGCTGGTGTGAGGAGGAAGAAAAGCTGCTGAAAACAGGGCAGCACTCATGGCTTTTGGGCAAGCAAAACCAGCTGGGTTTGACTGGTTTTGGGGGAGAAAAGCACACAAGCTGGTGGCTGGCAAGCTTAGGGTCAGTAGCAGGTCCATTGGGAGGGACCAGAGCTGCCCAAGGGCAAGCCAACTTGCTTGGCACATGCTTGGTTGGAAAAAAAAGTTTCTCACCTTGGCTTTAATGGCAAATGCTCCAATTTTTGCTTTGCTGAGCTCAATTAGCCACAATTGATGATAAAAACAATAATAATAATGATAGGTAATAATAATAATAACAAAATAAAAATAAATCAAAGAGATTAAAAAATCTGCAAAAAATTCGCAGACTTCGCAGTGCGAAGGGGACTTTGCTCTGCGAAGTCCTCATTTCTGAAATGTTGACTTTTTTGTTGACTTTTGTTGACTTTGACTTTTCTCTTTTTTTTTTTGTATTTTTGAAATTTGTTTTGAAAAGTTTGGGACAAAATTAGGGTACAACAGCTGCCCCTACTTAATTGTGTCTTTGCATAGAGAATGTGAGTGCCAAGGGCATCTCATAAACTCTTTGCGAAGAGCAATTAAGTAAAAGAAGGATCCGAATTTTGTCCTTCGCGGTACGAAAAGATTGTAGTAAATAATGAAAGTAAAATATGCAAATGCAATGAATAAAAGTAAATGCAGGGTCACCTAGTTTGGCTACTAATGCATAAAATAAGAATAAAGAAGATCGTCACCTAAACAGGTGATTAGATCTGACAAGGTAAAAAGATTGTCACCTAATCAGGTGATTGCAATCTGAAAAGTAAAAGATCGTCACCTAAACAGGTGATTGGATCTGAAAAGGTAAAAGATCGTCACATAATCAGGTGATTGGATCTTAAAGGTAAAAAGATTATCACCTAATCAGGTGATTGCAATCTGACAAGATCGTCACCTAAACAGGTGGTTGGATCTGAAAGGGTAAAAAGATTGTCACCTAATCAGGTGATTGCAATCTGACAAGGTCGTCACCTAAACAGGTGGTTGGATCTGAAAGGGTAAAAAGATTGTCACCTAATCAGGTGATTGCAATCTGACAAGATCGTCACCTAAACAGGTGGTTGGATCTGAAAGGGTAAAAAGATTGTCACCTAATCAGGTGATTGCAATCTGACGAGATCGTCACCTAAACAGGTGGTTGGATCTGAAAGGTAAAAAGATTGTCACCTAATCAGGTGATTGCAATCTGACAAGATCGTCACCTAAACAGGTGGTTGGATCTGAAAGGTAAAAAGATTGTCACCTAATCAGGTGATTGCAATCTGACGAGATCGTCACCTAAACAGGTGGTTGGATCTGAAAGGGTAAAAAGATTGTCACCTAATCAGGTGATTGCAATCTGACGAGATCGTCACCTAAACAGGTGGTTGGATCTGAAAGGTAAAAAGATTGTCACCTAATCAGGTGATTGCAATCTGACAAGATCGTCGCCTAAACAGGTGGTTGGATCTGAAAGGTAAAAAGATTGTCACCTAATCAGGTAATTGCAATCTGACAAGATCGTCACCTAAACAGGTGGTTGGATCTGACAAAGTCGTCGCCTGAAAAGGTGCTTAGACTTCTTTGGGGAAATAGAACATACCGCTGTGGGGATAATGTAATCGTCTCTAGGCGGGGCTAGTACTTAGATTGTTGAAAAGGAAAACATGATTGTATGATGCATGATATGCTTCATGTTGTCTTATGCAATATGTTATGCAATATGGCATGATATGAGGTAGACTCAATCCGAATTTTTGTTTGGGAAAACTCAGCTGGGGCATCTTAATGGCCGTGAGCAGACGCACTTGGGAATGTGATAAATTGGGAAGAAAACCGCTGGGATTATTCTAGAAGAACTTATTGGGGAAGCTCTGGAATTGGTTCACTGGGGAACACTAGAGATGATTGATGGATGTTGGTGAATATGTGATATTCACTGGAGAATATTGGTTGAGAATGCATGACATGAATACGAGACGCATGTATATGAATGATTTGGATATGCATGCATGAATGATTTTGATATGATGCATGTATTATGAATGATATGTGGGATGACAGACGTCATGTTGGATGCTGGGGATTATGATTGGATGCCAAGTAAGATTGGGCTTTGGATGGAATTGTGTTTGTATGTGAGTAGATGCCAAGCATGGTTGGGCTCTTATTTGGAATTTGTATTTGTGAGTGCCAATGATGATTGGGCTTTTGGGTTGTGACTCCACTGAGGAATGTTAATAAAATTGGGCTGCTAGGGATATAAGGATCATTTTGGAAGCATGATCGATATCCAGCCTTGGTGGATGGAAGAGATGTTTGGGGTGTTTTGACTGGGGAATTCTGTTCCTCCAACCCTTGGGATCTTTGCGCTTCACGTGCCGTGAGCTACGCACTTATTTCCGCTGAAGAGCATAAGTCTCAGGATGACTGACCAAATCGTTTCAGGCTTGGAGTCTTTTGATGCAACATTGGGGACCACCGAAATTCTTTCGACATTTACAAAAATTCAAGTAAAACACATTTGTTTTTGCAAGTTTTTTTTTATTTCCCATGTTTCAATGCATTTTTCTTTACCATGAATCAAACAAACATTTTATGCGCTAATGAGAACACAAAATAATGAAAAAGGTAAAAAATGACTTTTATTCAATGCAGATTTGATCCCTTGAATGGGTAACAATACATGAAGTGAGAAGTGATTACTCCTCTGGGAAAAAGATAGAGAAAAACAAGAAAAAAGCAAAAAGAAAAGTTATTTGAGGGTTGTTTTGGTACAACACATGCTATTTTCCTTATGACTTTGAAATCCCTTTGCCTTTGAAAGATAATGACGAGACCGATTCTTCCCCTCTTGAATCTTGTTCGGATTTTGAATGTTGCAGTCACTTGTCTTTCCTATTTGTTGAAACCCCTAACTTTTACCTGGACCGCTCTTTCGAGTTTTCAGTCCACTGGGATGTATTTCCTTTTTTGATATCCTTAATTTTTTCCTAGACCGCCTTTTCAGGTTTTCGATCTACCAGGACGCTCTCTATTGCCTAAACCGCCCTTTCAGGTTTTCGATTTACCGAGCTTTTCTCTTTTTCTTTTCTTTTAGGCATAATACTTCTTGACTGCGTCGGAATTTATTGAGAGTGGGAACTCTTCTCCGTCCATAGTGGTGATGATTAAAGCTCCGCCAGAGAAGGCTTTCTTTACCACGTATGGTCCTTCATAACTGGGAATCCATTTCCCGCGGGGATCTTTGTGGATAGGTAATATCTTCTTGAGCACTAGGTCTCCTTCTTTGAATTTTCGAGGACGGACCTTTTTGTCGAATGCCCTCTTGAGTCTCCTTTGATAGAGTTGTCCATGACATAACGCTGTTAGACGCTTTTCCTCTATGAGGTTCAGTTGATCGAACCTTGTTTGGACCCATTCAGCTTCTTCTAGCTTGGCTTCCATCAAGACCCTTAACGAAGGGATTTCAACCTGAATGGGAAGCACGGCCTCCATACCGTATACTAAGGAGAAAGGGGTTGCCCCGGTTGAAGTGCGAATGGCTGTTCTGTAGCCATGTAGCGCAAAGGGAAGCATCTCGTGCCAATCCTTGTATGTTTTCACCATCTTTTGGATGATTTTCTTTATGTTCTTATTGGCTGCTTCTACCGCACCGTTCATCTTTGGCCGATATGGTGAGGAATTATGGTGCTTGATCTTGAAGTCTTTGCACAACTCCTTCATTGTATTATTGTTCAGGTTGGCCTCATTATCGGTGATGATTTTGTGGGGAGTGCCGTAACGGCAAATGATTTCCTTTTTGATGAAACGGACTACCACTTGTTTGGTTACGTTTGCATACGAAGCTGCTTCGACCCACTTGGTGAAATAGTCGATGGCAACAAGGATGAAGCGATGTCCATTTGATGCTTTGGGCTCGATCATTCCAATCATGTCTATGCCCCACATAGAGAAAGGCCAGGGTGAGGTCATGACGTTCAGGGGAGTTGGTGGTACATGCACCTTGTCGGCGTAAATTTGGCATTTGTGACATGTTTTGGCATAGCGGAAACAGTCAGCTTCCATGGTTAGCCAGTAATAGCCCGCCCTTAGGATTTTCTTTGTCATTGCATGCCCATTGGCATGGGTTCCGAAAGATCCCTCGTGGATTTCTTTGATGAGCATGTCCGCCTCATGTTTATCCACACATCTGAGCAAGACCAGGTCATAGTTCCTTTTGTAGAGGGTGTTTCCGCTGAGGAAGAACTGGGATGCCAATCTCCTGAGGGTTCTCTTGTCGGTTTGTGAGACATTTTCTGGATACTCTTGCTCTTCGAGGTATCGCTTGATGTCGTAGAACCAGGGTTTGTTGTCAAGTCCTTCTTCGACTGCTGCACATACAACCGGTTTGTCCCTACGATCCATCTTTATGATTAGCGCCTCGTTGTGGAAATTTACTTGGTACATTGATGATAATGTAGCCAAGGCATCTGCCACCTGATTTTCTTCTCGAGGTATGTGAAGGAAGGTGATTTCATCAAAATGCTCAATCAACTCTACAACCCGGGCTCGGTAGGGAATCAAATTGGGATGTTTTGTTTCCCATTCTCCTTTGACTTAATAGATGACCAAGGCTGAGTCACCGTATACTTCAAGGATTTTGATCCTTAGATCAATTGCTGCTTCAAGGCCTAGTATGCATGCTTCATATTCTGCCATGTTATTGGTGCAGTCAAAACATAACCTTGCTGTGAAGGGTTGGTATCCATTCCTTGGGGAGATTAAAACTGCCCCGATCCCGTGCCCCATGGCATTTGAGGCGCCGTCGAAAGCGAGCTTCCATCGAGCTCTCGGTTCTGGCCCTTCATCATCGCTTATGATCTTTTCATCATTCAACGCTACAAAGTCTTCATCAGGGAAGTCAAATTGTATGGGTTGATAATCCTCCAATGGTTGGTGAGCAAGGTGCTCGGATAAAACACTCCCTTTGATAGCCTTTTGAGTGACATATTGCATGTCGTACTCAGACAGCAGCATTTGCCAACGGGCTATCTTTCCTGTGAGGGCGGGCTTTTCAAAGATGTATTTGATGGGATCCATCTTGGATATCAACCAAGTTGTATGGTCAACATGTATTGCCTTAAGCGTCGAGCGGCCCATGCTAAAGCGCAGCAAGTCTTTTCAAGCGAAGTATACCTTGATTCACAGTCGGTGAACTTCTTGCTTAGGTAGTAAATTGCGTGCTCTTTCCTTCCCATTTCATCTTGTTGTCCTAACACACAACCCATTGATCCTTCAAGCACGGTTAGGTATAAGATGAGGGGTTTACCCGGAACCGGAGGGATTAAAATTGGTGGTTCTTGTAGGTATTGTTTGATCTTGTCAAACGCTTCTTGGCAATTCTCGTTCCAATGGACGACTTGGTTTTTCCTTAGCAGTTTGAAGATTGGTTCGCAGGTAGCTGTCATGTGTAAGATGAACCTAGCGATGTAGTTCAATCTTCCTAAGAAACCCCGGACCTCCTTCTCGGTATTTGGCGCTGGCATATCTTGGATGGCCTTTACCTTGTCAGGATCCACTTCAATACCCCTTTGGCTGACGATGAAACCCAATAACTTTCCGGATCTAACACCAAATGTGCACTTGTTAGGATTTAAGTGCAGCTTAAACTTTCTCAGGCGTTCGAAAAGTTTTTGTAGATGGAATAGATGATCCTCCTCCGTTTGGGACTTGGCAATCATGTCATCGACGTAAACCTCTATTTCCTTATGGATCATATCATGGAAAAGAGTTACCATTGCTCTTTGGTATGTTGCCCCGACATTTGTTAATCCGAAAGGCATTACCTTATAGCAGAAAGTTCCCCATGGGGTGATGAATGTGGTTTTCTCCATGTCTTCTGGAGCCATTTTGATTTGGTTATATCCCGAGAAGCCGTCCATAAAGGAGAAGACTGAGAATTGGGCGGTGTTGTCCACCAATATGTCAATATGTGGTAGCGGGAAATCATCCTTTGGGCTTGCTTTATTCAAGTCCCGGTAATCCACACACATTCTAACTTTGTCATCCTTCTTTGGGACTGGCACAATGTTGGCAACCCATGTCGGATACTTGGTTACGGCAAAAAAGCCGGCATCAAACTGTTTTTTGACCTCCTCTCTAATCTTGAGAGCCATGTCGGGTCGGGTTCTTCTTAATTTCTGCTTTACTGGTGGGCATTCTGGCTTGAGTGGCAGTTTATGTACGACGATGTTAGGGTCTAAACCTGGCATGTCTTGATACGACCAAGCGAATACATCCACATACTCTTGTAGAAGCTTAACCAACTTTTCCTTCACATCCTCTTGCAGGGAGGCTCCTATTTTGACCTCTTTCTTATCCTCTTTGGTCCCCAAGTTGATCACTTCAACTGATTCTTGATGGGGTTGTATTACCCTATCCTCCTGATCCCCAAGTCTGGACAATTCTTCAGGCAGTTCATAATCGCCCTCTTCATTATCTTCCGTTTGATTAATTGGGAAATCGAAGTCATAAGGGATTAAGGCAGTGTTGTTTTTGGAGGGTGGATTTGTGGATCTGCATGAGTATGATTTGATTTTAGGCTTTTGTAGCAAAAAAATTTTTTTTTTAAAACAAATGCAATAAAAAGAAAAAGGACTCAATTGGACATAAAAATGCAATTTTATTCATGATTGAAAATAACTTAAAACATGGGGGCCCCACACAACTAATCATTTGCCTTGGGCAGAGATAAATGATTTTTGTTTTAAAAAGCAAAAACAAACATGGTATATTACTTGAGCTTGATAATGATCTCGGGAATTGCGATAGCCCTCCAAATGTTCAAAGTTTCATCCGAAGCACAATGGTACACCAAATCAGGCACGTCTTCATCCACGTCTTCAAGTAGAGCCACTTGATCTTCATTGATAAAACCCGCACTGACAAATGTTTCCAAGATGGGGAGGATCTCTTGCTTTGGAGGCTTTGAGGAGGTTTCGGCTGATGGATGATATCCCAACCTGAAGCGATTCTTCTTCTCAGGTATGTCCACTAATTTACCCCATCCAGTGGGTCTGCTCTCTTCTAGAGCTTCTCTTATTGCCCTCCATGATGACATGGCTGTCCTAGCCTCTTTCTTGGGCTTTGAGCTCTAGGTCACGACATTCGCCACTTCCAAAGATTGGAAGGGAACATCCACGGCTTCTTCGTCCGTTTCTATATAACGGAATGAAGAAAGATGGCTTACCATCATATCCTCTTGCCC
Organism: Medicago ruthenica; assembly: GCA_018208015.1. NCBI lineage: Eukaryota > Viridiplantae > Streptophyta > Magnoliopsida > Fabales > Fabaceae > Medicago > Medicago ruthenica. Next base: position 25,978,592 of record CM031374.1, on the reverse strand, counting down.
GGAAACTACAATCATCTTGTCATCGACAATGAACTTAAGTTTCTGGTGTAGGGTAGAGGTGATGGCTCCGGCGATGTGAATCCATGGTCTTTCGAGGAGACAACTGTAAGTTGGATTAATATCCATGACTTGGAAGGTGATGGAGAACACCTTAGGCCCAATTTGAACTGGTAGGTCGATCTCCCCTACGACGGCTCTTCTTGACCCATCGAAAGCTTTTACCACCAAAGCGCTGGGCTTCATTACTGTCCCTTCACATGATAGCTTTAGAAGGGTAGTCTTGGGCATGGCATTCAATGATGACCCCGTGTCCACTAACACTCGAGAGAGGATGTGGTCCATGCACTTCACGGAGATGTGCAAAGCGCGGTTATGAATATGCCCCTCGTCGGGTAACTCATCATCGTTGAAACCCAAATACCTACTCGAGGTAATATTTGCGACTATCCCGTCGAATTGGTCCACAGGGATGTCCTTAGTGACATGTGCCTCACTGAGGATCCGCAGTAATGCTTCTCGGTGAGCCTCCGAGCTTAGTAGTAAGGATAACATGGAGATCTTGGAGGGAGTTTGACCCAACTGGTCAATGATCTTATACTCGCTCTTTTGGATTATTCTTAAGAACTCCTCGGCCTCCTTTTGTGGGGCTGCTTTTTGAGAGGGTCCCGCTTGGTTCTCATCCTCTTCCACGGTCTTTTCTTTGAGCGGCTCTCTTGGTAGTACGGCTGGTGTCTTCCCGAGTTCTTTCGGAGCGAAGACTCTACCACTTCTTGTCATTCCTCCAACACCGGTAATGTTAGTGATGTTGGATTCAATTCTTGCTAGTGGTTTTCCTTCCACATAGGCCACAGGTTGGTAGTTCCATGGTACCCTCTTTGTGCTTTCAAAAGAGAAGGGTGTCGGCGCATGGAATGTTATGGGTTGTATAGGTATTGGTACCTCTCTCCTTTGGTATGGGATTACGAGAGGTTTTGGGTCATGAGACTCCAAGGTAGCAACGTCCGTGCTATCCTTTATATAGCCCATTTGGATCCAACCTTGGTCCATTAGCTCTTGAAGACAACTCTTCAATTTTCCGCATTTGTCCGAGTTGATTTTGCAGGCTTCGCAGTCGGCGTGCATCTCCTCAAACAAACCAAAACCGGTTAATCGCTCCCTTATGACTGACAGGGGAGTCTTTACATTGGCTACCTCCTTGATTGGGCCAAAGTCCTCTTGTTCTTCCACCGCGTTTACAGAGGTACCCGCATGCCCCGGCAATGGATTATTTTTTACATTGGGATTTTCCTCCTTGAAGGATAGCAGTTTCCGGTCAATGAGATTCTGGACCTTGTATTTGAATGCTTTACAACCCTCAATGTTGTGCCCCGGGGTCCCCGCTTGCATCATACCAAGGTGGATATGGTGGCACCAAAGCTGGTAGTGGTTTTAGCTCAACCATTCCCTTTTGGATTAAATATGGCAAGATTTGACCATAAGGCATAGGTACAGGATCAAACTGCACATTATGATAGTTATTCCTCGGGCCCATTTGGCTCCTTGGTGGGTACCCGCCTTGTTGTTGCTGCCGATTCTGTTGAGGCAACACTGCTGGTTGTCGAGGTGGAGTCGTGGGAATTACTTGAGGTGAGTAATGCCCTTGACCTGCTGCTGCTGCCACATATGGATAGTTGTAGCGAGGCATTTGATTTGATGGTGGGTGAGATGGCCCCACTAGAACAGTGTTCGTCTCCCCCTCTTTCTTTTTATGAAAGTTGCTGGGGGGGTCTCCTAGCTCCACTTTGAGTTTCTAGAGGGCCTTGGATCTTTCCCCTCTTTACTCCGTCCTCTATTCTTTCACCAATTATGACTAGATCGGAAAAGCCGGAAGATGTGCTTCCAATCATTTTGTAATAATATGGGCCTTGTAATGTGCCCATAAAGGTATCGACAAGCTCCCTTTCCAACAATGGTGGCTGTACGCGAGAAGCTAGTTCCCTCCACCTTTGAGCATACTCCTTGAAGGACTCGTTGCTTCTTTGCACGAGAATCTGCAATTGCATCCTATTTGGAGCCATGTCCAAATTGTATTTGTATTTCTTTAAGAAAGCATCGGCTAAGTCCTTCCAAGTTTGGACGTGGGTACGCTCAAGTTGCATGTACCAATCCAATGACGCTCCGCTCAAACTATCTTGAAACACATGTACCATGAGTTTCTCGTTCGTTGCGTAGGCCGCCATCTTCCTATAGAACATCCGTCGATGGTTCCGAGGGCATTGAATTCCCTTGTACCTCTCGAAGTCCGGTACTTTGAATTTTGGAGGGATTACCACATCGGGCACCAAGCACATGTCTAAAGCATTGTGGGCACCGTATGAGCTGGATCCTTCGACAACTTTTAACCTTTCTTCCAAAACGCGATACATTTGGGCGGTATCGTTGTCTTGGTGGGTAGTGTCGGGAGCAGAATGTCTTGGCTGATTGTCTTCCACATTATGAGAAATATTCTCATGTTGAGTAGTGGAATTCCCTTGAGGACGATGCTCGTCGTTCCTAACGGGGATTGTAAGCTGTGGTTGAGGAGTTGGCACATGGCCCTCATTTTCAAGTGGTGGGGTATATCCTTGAGGAAGACCATATGGAGGCCATACCACATTGGCTGCAGCCACGGTTGGACGGGGGTTGCTTTCTCGGGCAGATAGAGCTTGCATTAACTCTAACATTTGATCCATCTTCCCCCACATCTCATCAACTTCTCCTCTCAAAGCCGCTTGATTTTGTTCCAAATTGTCCATGATCCTTTGCTTGTTGGCTCGTGTTCCGTACGAGTGTTGGAGATCTGGCTCTTGGACCGATGGTTTTTTGGGTTTTCTGGCTATGATTGCTTCAAACTGTTTTTAGGGAAATGAATGAGTGTTTTTTTTATGAAAAATGTATGAAGATGCATGTGAATGTATGTATGCGATGAGTATGCAAAAACATGCGTTTTTTTTTTTTGTTTATGCGAAAATTTTTTCATGAATGCAAATGTATGATATGCAGGGGTTTGGTATAGGGACGTTCAAAACTTCCCCCCGTCCTCACGTGTAGGCTCTAGAGATGAGATTTTCTAAAAAGGTCCCTAGATTCACGGATCCCACATGGAATTAAGGTCGTCGTTTGCGAACTTCGCAAGACTTCAATTCATTCCAAGTGGAAATCTCCTCTAGGCGGGGTTTGGCATCCTACCTCACGGACATACGTCAACGCGGGCTTCCGCTCACAACCCCATCCTAACTTAATTTTCTTCTCATGCTCGGGTAGAGAGCCTCACACGTCCGGCATTAACCCGAACAATGTGGAGTAACATCGCTCAAGTAACATCCCCACAATTGATATATATAAACATAAAGCAATATGAAATATATAAATATAAAGCAAGGGAAGAAAAGCGTATAAGGACAATAAAATAAAAGCATGCATGCAAAAAGATAAAAACATTTAGCTCAAAAGCTAAATAGGATAGGCTTGACTCGCTAGAGGGAAAAGGACTTCCCCAGTGAAGTCGCCAGCTGTGCGCTCTCGTTAAAAAAACGCAAACTTCTGAGCGTATGCGAACGCTCGAAAAGCTGTTGTGAAGTCGCCACCAAAGTTTTTGTTTAAAGGGAACGTTGATAAACCCTTGAGTTTTTATTTTGAAGGGAAACGATAATAAAACCCTTGACGATGAGGAAAGGATGGTCATCGCAACCATTATCGGGTTCGGGAGTCGATTACGCAAGGGGAAGGTATTAGCACCCCTCACGTCCGTTGTACTCAACGGGAACCTCCTAGTTAGCTAAAGCTTAAAATGTTTTTAAATGTTTGCTTGCATGCTTGAATATGTAAAAAGGGAAAAAGAAAATATGATGAAAGGGGAAAAAGTTTGTATTTTATTATTGTGCTTGACAAGATGACGATCTTGCTCCTACGTATCCCCTGGTGCGATGGGGAATTCAAAGCTACGTAGTTCTTTGGTAGAAAAACGTATTTGTTGGTTATTTTTAATGAACGATGTTTTGATCGTATTCTTACGATTAAATGTAGCTTGTATGCTCACGCGTGGGAGGCTTAAGCGTTTGTTTGAAATCGCGCTAGAATAGATAAAACATGTCCGTTGGGGAAAAAGGTTCGATTGATCCGACGGGATCAAGAAAAGGTTCAATGGACTCAACCGAGTCGATCATTGACCAAAGTGACTCAAACGAGTCGAAAAAGGGTTCAATTGATCCAACAGGATCAAGAAAAGGTGCAATGGACTCAACCGAGTCAAACATTGACCAAAGTGACTCAACCGAGTCGAGAAAGGGTTCAATTGATCCAACGAGATCAAGAAAGGGTGCAATGGACTCAACCGAGTCGAACATTGACCAAAGTGACTCAAACGAGTCGAAAAATTGAATCAAATGGCCACGGGGGACCAAAAGGTTCAAATTGACCACAAAGGGCCAAGAATTGGTTTGGTGTGGTTGGATGCGTTGAAAATAGAATGACGATTGTCCGAACGACGAGACATACGTCACGCATTCGTTCAATCGGGGCAATGGAGAGACATACGTCAAACCATCCCTTTTTCATTCAAGTTTTGTTTGAATTTTAAGAAATCCCAAAGTTTATCAAAACACTTGGTTTAAAGTTTTATGAAAAGGTTTTTTTTTTGTTCAAATTGGTTTTGCAACCTAATGGACAAGTTTGCCTTGTTTATGCATGAAAATGAGCAAGTTTTGCACCAATTTGTGAAAATACACACAAGTCCGGCTCAATTTTAAAAAAGGTTTCAAAAAGTGAACAAGTTCGGCTTAAGTTCATGTTTGATTGAAAATCATGAACAAGGTTTTTGTTCAAGTTTGGTTTTGAAGATGATGAACTTAGCTTATTGCTCAAGTTTGATTTTGAAAGTTTATGAACGTAACTTGTTTCGCAAGTTATTCAAAAAAGTGTTGCTCAAACTTGTGAATCTTTCAATATTATGCAAAATCCTCGTTAAGGTTTGAATAAAATGAGTTTCAATCCTCTTAGGTTCTGAGTTCTTGGGCTAGAACCTCAAAGATTGGCTGTTTGGAGCCTAAACTCAGATTCTGAGTTCTGTCATGGTCGCACTGCGACCAGAGCTTCGCACTGCGAACACTGCGAAATTTTGAGTTCAGAAGCTGCTTCTGAACTGCTGTTCAGAAGCAACTTCTGAACAATCTCAGAACCTTTAGGGGAGTGAAAAGCTTTGAAATTTGGCAATAAAAGGAGCTGGTCAAACCAGTTTAAATATTGCAAACCTTGGGATTTCTTTTGAAATTCAAAAGGGGTTTTTTAGAGCAAAATGAATTTAAACAAAACAAGATGCAAGCAACAATCTAAAATGAAAGATAAGGATTCAGAACACTTACGGAGCTCCTAGCAAAGCTTTTGTTGCAAGGAAATGAAAGGAACCTTGAATGGTTGTGGTTTTGCAAAGTTGGGATATTGGTGAATAAGAGCAATGAATTTGTGTAATGATCTGTGTTTGAACTGGCTTTTGCTATGTGTTTAGTGCTGTTTCAAGTGTTTTCACTTGTGTACAATTGCTGGTTTTTTCTGGTCTTAAAAAATGATGTGTTTAATCCTCTTGCCTTGCATCCCTTTTATAAGTCAAAACCAAATCTAATGTCATCATGAGAAAATCCTAAAATCCAGCTGATTTGTGGGCTAAGACCAGGCTAAATTGCTTTGCATTTAATGCAAAAGTGAAGAGGTGACCTTGCCTTGCTGCAATGGTCAAGACTTAGCCAAATCCAGCCATTAATGCAATGGATTTTGGATAGAAATGATGATGAAAACAGGGCTGGTTTGCAATTGGTTGTCCCTTGGGATTGGTCCTTGCAATCTTGAGGGTTAAGCAAGAAAAACGTGCACTGTGATGTGCAGAGGTTGGGGGAAACAAAAGGGAGCATGTGGGCTGGTGTGAGGAGGAAGAAAAGCTGCTGAAAACAGGACAGCACTCATGGCTTTTGGGCAAGCAAAACCAGCTGGGTTTGACTGGTTTTGGGGGAGAAAGCAGGAAGAAAAGCACACAAGCTGGTGGCTGGCAAGCTTAGGGTCAGTAGCAGGTCCATTGGGAGGGACCAGAGTTGCCCAAGGGCAAGCCAACTTGCTTGGCACATGATTTGTTGGAAGAAAAAGCTTCTCACCTTGGCTTTAATGGCAAATGCTCCAATTCTTGCTTTGCTGAGCTCAATTAACCACAATTGATGATAAAAACAATAATAATAATGATAGGTAATAATAATAATAACAAAATAAAAATAAATCAAAGAGATTAAAAAATCTGCAAAAAATTCGCAGACTTCGCAGTGCGAAGGGGACTTTGCTCTGCGAAGTCCTCATTTCTGAAATGTTGACTTTTTTGTTGACTTTTGTTGACTTTGACTTTTCTCTTTCTTTTTTTGTATTTTTGAAATTTGTTTTGAAAAACTTGGGACAAAATTAGGGTACAACACAAGGTAATGATGAAATCAAGAAATTAGTTATAGTGTGAGGATGGTGGCCAAACTTTAGGATTTGATTGGATTGCAACGACTGTGTGGTGAATCATCTCATTGTATTGAGAGAAACTACAAAAGTTAGTTTAAACACCAGATATTCATATTAGTGTGTTGGCATACTTTCTCAATCTAAAATCCAGAATTAAAGAGTGGAAACCTTAATATTTTCACAAAAAAGCACGTGTTGACGGCTTAAGCACAATTCCAAAAAGACAACCTGCAGTGAGCGAATCATACGATTTCACCATAAAAATATGTACAAGGAAAATCATGGGAACGAACATATTGATATGAGAAGGGAAAAAACACCTCTGGTTTGAGAAATTTGACAATTTCTTCAACTTGTTTTCTTGATTCCTGTGACATAGTTCAACATAAAGGACAATGGAATAAAAGAGTTAAATATGAATAAGATATGAATATGATTTTTTATATACAAATACTAACTTTCCTTGTTATATATATCAAAAACGAGAAAGAGACTTGAAAGTAAAGAGCAGGCAGGATATATTTAAGATAAACTTTGACATATAATAATGGATAAACTTTTCTATTAGTATCTACTTATAACTTAAGCTTACAAAACCAGCTTGTAAGGTAAGAACTTTTAACACATTGTTAACACACCTTTCACTCCCAGGACCACCTGAGCATAACCCGGGTAGCCTTATAACGGAAAATTTAATAGCAAGTGGCCCAACAAATCTTGAGTAAACTCCGATACCATCTCAAAGTTTTTCAGTTGGGCTTAACACAACTTTACAAAATGTAAATAACCATAAATATAATATAAATTACATTTAGATTTAAATGACAAAACTAGTCTTACAAAGTTATGTTTAATTTAACCAAGAAAATAGGTTCAGGTAGTTAATGAGATCCACTAAATTATGAGTGGAACAATAGTTGGTCAGGTTATACTTAGACCCAACTTCGGATTACCATAGTCCATTTCCATTGGGTCCACATTCAACGTACATGCTCGAAAAATTACAACAGTGTTTGTTGTGAAACTCAAAATGCCGTAAAAGAAACCCAAGTATGAAGATAGTGACTATGTAAAAAACAAAATGCTGAAGAAAACCCTTTGCTGAAGATAGTTACCTCGGAGATATGAAGGGTGCCAACAACGTAGACGTCACAAACACCACCCTTTGCTGTAGACTCACACGACAGTTTGATCACATTTTTTGAAAGCTCCTTTGGTAACTCCACTCTACGGTGTTTCGTTGCCGGTGACTGTTCTCCACCGCATTGGGTGGTGGTTATGGTTGAGAACCGGAGGAGGGAAAATTTGGGATGGTGAGTGGAAGAAACGAGTCGAGCGAGTTTAGCGGGATTGATCAGGTGAGTCATGATGAGTAACCGCTACTGTAACAGAGAAACAAAAGTTTCCTTTTTTTTCTCACTTAACGTGGTTGATTATAAGTGGGAAAAAGAAATGGCTTTGGGACCCCACTCGGTGTAAAATAGGAAGAAATTTGCTCAATAGGTAGGGATGGCAAGGAAACCGTAAAACCTTAATGAAATAGTCTCAAATATAACAACTCAAACAAAACTTAGATTCTATGTTTAAATACACATCAACAAAAATTAAACCAACAAGAAGAAAACCATAAGGAAATACTCAAATCTAACAAAAACAAAACTTCAATTCAATGTCTAAATGCACACCAATAAAAAAATTAATTAGTATAAGCGATACCAATAAGTAATCTTCAATCCAAATTAACAACGGCGTTTGATACTTGGTTGGATGCTGACGATGAGCAATTTACAACGGCCTGAATTTTTTATTTATTTATTTTTGCTTAAGCCCGACGGGCCAACCCGCCCGCCCCGTTTTTTAGCGGGTTATGCGGGACGGACACCTTACTAATGGCGGATTCAAAATCTCAACCCACCCCCGTCAAAATAGGTGGGCTAAACGGGTCGACCCGACGGGCCCAACCCGTTTTGTCATCCCTATCTATAGGCATAGGGCCCTCAAGTTGTCTTAAATGCTTTTTTTTATTGCATCGGGTACTAACTCCAGATCGATGTGATTCAAGGGTTAGTCATCGACCCTTTTGGGGGTTATGTTTGGAGTTCAGAAGTTATGTTTTGACCCAAGTTTGGGTATTAGGATATGATGTGTATGATACACTTAATTGGCAGAATCGTATAATACAAAATTAATATTAATTGGTAGATGAATAAACCACAACATTCATATTCCAATAAACTAGAATAATATTGGTAAAATATCAATATACAAAATATCATGGATACGCCAGAGTCACATGGAAACATCAAAAAATAAATAAAAAACATCAACTATTTTTTTAAGAGGAAAAAACATCAACTATTGAGTCGCTTGGTTTGCAATTCTTGAGCAAGCCGTCCTTCTACGCCTCACTCGATACTAGATGGTCGACTTTGTTTCTTGGAAAAACTATTGAAAACTACTACCCCCGATCACATTTAGAAGCAAAAAACATCTTTTTAGATCCATTGAATACCTAATGTATCCGGTCTATATATAGGTCAGATATATTAGTTATTAAATGAATCTAAAAAGTTGTTTTTTATTATAAATGTAACCGGAGGGAGTAAAATTTAGATCGATGTATTACGTACCAATAGTCATCCCCTCCAAGGATATGTTTCTAACCCTTCTGCATATTTGTAAAGTATTCAGAGTTTCACTTGCATTCTCCTGCTCTATCAGAACCTCCCTGTTCACTGGCCTAAGTGGATCTCCATTTACATGAGGCAATAACATGGGATGAGAGACCCGTAGAACCAGAAAGTGTAACCAGGATCGGCTTGCCAACCTGTCTCAAGAACTAGACTATGCATGTCTTCAGGTAAAATATACTACAAGTAATCTTCAAATGTCTGATCAATCTAAAAGATATTTAGCTATGATGAAGCGATGATAGGATGTCTAGCTATGGATGCTTTGAACACATATATACTTCCTAAGCACATGTTTTTTCAAGTGGTGATAATACATCTTACAAATGCACTTTATCCATCCAAAGAATTAACAAATGTCGTTGAACAGACGCGTCTATAGATGGTTGTCATAGGGGTGAAGGTAACATCATCCACCTCTAGATGATCCAAGAAGTTCATATATATATATATATATATATATATATATATATATATATATATATATATATATATATATCCAAGTTGCGTGTGGCTTGGCCTCAATATATGTGGGGTCCAAAAGGAGTATATGTCTCTAAAATGCTTCATAGCCCGTGCTTGAAAAAGAAAATCCTAAAGATGCAAATGTTACTGATGAAGTTTTTTTTTTTTTGACCAACAAATGTTACTGATGAAGTTGTGATTGTTGATTATAATCCTAAGAAAACTTTTCCTTTATTCTGAAAAATCCACGTGACATCAATGTTAAGCCTTACATCACAACAAGTGAATTGACAAGGAATCTTAGAATAACACATTGGATAATTGCACATAGTTTATCCAAAACATCATCTAATGTATGTTATGGAAGAAGGGTCAAGATTAAATGGCCTCATTATTTTGCTGCTCGGATATTTAAAATTCGTAACAACGACAAAAATCCCCGGTTTTTTAGTTTTTTCATACTAATCAATGATATCTCGTATTTTGATGCACTTTCAAATAACTTCTCCGGAAGGTTTTCTTCAAGCGTCTCCTCTAACGAAGTGCTTTAGTAAGTCCATGATGAACAACATGAGCTACTACCAACACGGGCGGAATTATCTATAACTATGATGATCATGGCACTAAAGAGGAGTTACACTACTACAAAATAGCCCCTTTAATAGCATTCGTTTTGGCTTTTATTAGCGTTTGAGAAGCGCTATAAAAACCCCTGCTATTAAAGGCTTGAAGCTTATAATAGCGTGTTATAAGCGCTATTGAATAATAATGTTTCAATAGCGTTTTCTAAAAAGCGCATTGTAGCATGTTTTTTGTGTTATTAAAGTCGTTTTCTAACATGCGTTTCTTAGCGCTTTCTTAAAAGCGCTATTGTAGCCTATTTTTGTGTTATTAAAGTCGTTTTTTAACAGACGTTTCTTGCGTTTAACAGAAAGCGCTATCATAAGTACTCACCCTTTAATAGCACCCGCACATAAGCGCTAATAAAAGTTCCGTTTTTTTTTGTAATTAAATCTACAACCAAAAACACTATAATTAAATCTACAATAAAAAACGATATAATAAGATACTGAAATATGAATATAGCACCCCAAAACTTAAAAGAGATTAAAAGTTGCTAATAAATCTCATTGCATCAATAATAATCCATTGATCATAAACTTAATTACAAATGTCATAATATTAATCAATCCAAAATAATATCTAACGTACACTTGCATAAAAATGCAAAGTTGGTGCATAGCAACCACAATTACAACCAACAAAACACCTAAAAGCAGTCACAATTACCACCAAAAATACACCTAAATTTGAGAGGACTCATGACAAGCTATCCAACGTCTAGTTGATAAATCTACCTGCAACATTTTCTCATGTGTCATAATATGAAACGAAAAATTAATTAACAATGAATTTCCAGCACAAACAACAGTTTAAAATAACTCAATTAAAAAACGGAAATGAAAATAGTTGAAAAAGAAAAGAAAACTCACTAATATACTTGACCATAAAGGTTGCCCAATCCTCCTCGACCTCAACTAGTTTATCTTTAGAGTAGGTTTTACATTTGTAAGCTTCAAAGTAATTCAAATATAAAAGTAGCGAAAAATTGAGTTAGAAAATGAATGTCTATATATATGATTACAAATTAATGGTATATTTAAAATCACATACCAACATTTGTAGGGATCATATCTTGATTTTCCGATATTATCTCTTTTGAAATTCTGGCCAGGCAATAAGAGAGAGTTACCAGGTTCTGAACCAACAGGTTCTGAACAATACGCAGGGCACAATAAATTGCTTAAAACAGAGCACACACAAACACAACACAAGCAGCAAAATAAAGTGCAGGAAAGTAAAAAGGACACACAAGGTTTGTTAACCCAGTTCGGAGTAAACACCTCCTAATCTGGGGGATACCAATCCAGGAAGGAAATCCACTATAGGATTTAACCCTTAAGACTCAAGACATTGAACTCCCAGTTCCCAGCCTAAGCAATTAAACTCCTCCTATTCAGACTTCTACCCAACTCTGAGTAATAGAATCCACTATCTTCCTATTCAAGCAACTGCAACCCAGCCACTTAAACAACCCTTAACAATACCCTGTTTTGAACAAAACTTCAATAACAAACCTCCATTCGTACCTACAGGCTTAGAATGAAGTTACAACTCAATAACAATCCTAAACCAACTCAAATAATGAGTGGTGCACAAAGAAAAACTCTAAGTTTAAAAACACAGACTCAATTTTCTGAATTATAACACTAAAAATCGTAAGTCTTCAAAACATAGCAGCAGTCTCCTTTTATAGAATTCAGTAGCTCTTCTTAAATCTGTAGCCAATCTTCTAAATTGATTTGTTTCTGATTTATGATTGGTCCAATAAGGAAACTATCTTCAGAAAGATTCTTCAGCAAAATACGAATTTGCATAAATCCAAACCAAATCTTCATTAAAACTTCTTCAAATCAACCAGCATTCTAGAAGCAATATGCGTGGATAAATTCTCAATAAATCTTGCAAAGATTCGCACAGAAATAACTTGAAAATAACCAGCTTCTGATGAAGTCAACAAAAGTCAACGCGGGCATCAGACTCTCATTTCAGCTTCTGAAGTGCTACAGTGCTTCTGAAGCAACTTTCAGCTTCTGATGGAATTTTCAGCTTTTGAACAGCTTCAAATCAAAAAACTTGCAACTGAAGATTTGTTCTAAACATGGAGATGTTTCTATTCAACACATTGGATTTGCCAAAATATGCAGCCAACACCAAAATACTCAACATCTTTCATAAATCGCATGAGAAAATAGCCACAGTCAATGCCATTAGTTTGCATGTGACACTGAAAAATAAAATTTACATCGATAAAATTTAATCGACATAATTAATCAAAGATACCATTAATTAGAAAATACCTTTATGTCTATCCATCTGATTTTACTTGACTTTGACTTTGACTTTGAATTTTTGGCACAACAAATACACATGGAGCTACCAAAATTAAAACAACTTCAAATGAGTAATTGAAATTCTGGCAAGTCTGAGTCTGAACCGTAAAACAGAGTACATATAATAGAGGTTCAGAAGCAGCAAAATAAAAGACAAAAAGTAAAGAACACAGTTGATTTGTTAACCCAGTTCGGTGACAAACACACCTACATTTGGAGGCTACCAAGCCAGGAAGGAAATCCACTAAAAATAGTATCAATTCGAACTACTGTGTAAACAGCCCCTGTTTCTCACAGCCTTCTCACTTAATCACTACCCGTGGAATTTCTACCTAGGAACTCCTAGATATAAGAACCCCTCTTACTTCCTACTCAAGCAATCACTGCCCCAGTGATTGTAAACTCTAAGCAAACAAGGATGAAGTCACACTTCAAAACATCAAAGTCACTTTTGCTTAAAAGCTTTAAGTGAATTACAACTCAATAAACCTAAACCAACTCTAACAGATGAGTAGTGTACAAAATAAAGCACAAAGCTTACAAACTCAAAAACTAAGACTCTTTATAATGATTTCTGTTTTTGATGTCCTTATTCAATAGCAGCGTCCTCTTTTTATAGCTTCAGCAGCAACCATAATTCTGAATCAAATAATCTTCAAAAGATATAATCCCAGAATTCTTTAGAAGCAATTATATTTTTGAAATATATTTTCCAAAGATTCCTTTGAAAATATATTCTTAAATAACAGAAACAAATCTTCAACAAATATTTTCACGCGAATTAATCTTCCTTCTAGAAACAAATGCAGCAAGGAGAATTCTTCCATTAAATCTTCAAAAAGATCACATGAGAAAATAACCAGAACGCAGAAAACCAGCTTCTGAAGGTACTTCTGAAGTCTGCGTCTGAACATTTTCAGCTTCTGAAGGTTGCTTCTGAAGGTCAGCTTCTGATGAACATTGCTTCTGAAGTTCAGCTTCTGATGAACAGTGCTTCTGAAGTTCCAGCTTCTGAAGACGCACAGCTGAGGACCAGCTTCTGAAGACGCACACATGCTTGTATATTTGATTTTAGCAAACATGAAGCCAGCAACCAAATATCCAACAATCTCCCCCTTTGGCAAATTTTTGGCTAAAATGAAATTGAGATACACAGCAGCAAATTCTGAATAGATCAAAACACAAACGTAGCAACAGAGTCAGCAGCGGATACACTACGTTACACAAACAACACTCCCCCTGAAGCACAACAGCAAATAACATTCCCCCTGAAGCACAACAGCAAATAATATTCCCCCTGAAGCACAACAGCTTCTGTCATGACTCCCCCTGAAACAGAGACTCCCCCTGAAACAGATCATAACAGCTTCTGAACTATAAACTGGCTTTCTGAATTATAGTGCTTCTGAGCCTTCTGAAATACTTCTGAAACTTCTGAAACCAACACTTATTTATCTCCCCCTTTTTAGCCAAATAATTTTGACAAAATACAGTCTTCACACAGGAAACACAAACTGACTTAGCATCAGACTCTACATCAATCTCTGCATCAGACACAGTTTTTGCATTAAGATCAGTATCATCTTCAGCACCCTCACTTCCTGCTTGCTCACCCTCAACAATCTGTAATTGCTAAAACTCCTCATACAAACAAATGCCCAGTTTGCTCCTCAAATTCTCAAATTGTTTGGCATCAAAAGCTTTTGTAAATATATCAGCAAGTTGTTCTTCTGTGTCAACATGTTCAAGCTGCACAACCTTCTCCTCTACAAGATCTCTGATGAAATGATGACGTATATCAATATGCTTAGCCTGCTATGTTGTATGGGATTTTTTGAAATATTGATAGCACTTAGATTGTCACAATACACAGTCATAACATCCTGTTCAATATTATATTTCTTCAGCATTTACTTCATCCACACCAATTGGGAACAACTGCTACCAGCTGCTATATACTCAGCTTCAGCTGTAGATAGAGACACACAATTCAGCTTCTTGCCGAACCATGAAATCAGATAGTTTCCCAAAAAGAAGCATCCACCAGAAGTACTTTTTCTATCATCTGCACTACCTGCCCAGTCAGCATCACAATACCCAACTAACATAGGACTTCCACTGTGTGAGTACATAATACCATAGTCATTGGTACTATAGACATACTTCAGAATCCTCTTCACTTGAGTTAAATGACTCATTTTTGGCTCAGCCTGGTATCTAGCACAGACTCCAACAGCAAAGGTTATGTCGGGTCTGCTTGCAGTTAGATATAACAGACTCCTAATCGTGCTCCTATACAGACTTTGATCGACAACAACCCCTTGTTCATCTTTTGTAAATTTTAAATAAGTGGCTGTAGGTGTTCTTTTATGGCTTGCATTCTCTATCCCAAACTTCTTGACTATATTCTTTGCATATTTGCTTTGTGAAATGAATATAGTGTCTTCCATCTGCTTGATTTGAAGACCAAGAAAATATGTTAGTTCACCCACAAGACTCATCTCAAACTCAGACTGCATCTGCTGAACAAAAAGTTGAACCATCTGGCTTGACATTCCACCAAAGACAATGTCATCAACATATATTTGTGCTATCATCAGACTTCCATCTTCTTCTTTCACAAACAGTGTCTTGTCAGTTACTCCTTTTCTGTAACCTTGAGTAACAAGAAACTGTGTAAATCTCTCATACCATGCTCTAGGTGTCTGTTTCAATCCATACAGGGCTTTCTTCAACTTGTAAACATGGTTAGGAAAATTAGGATCCATAAATCCCTTTGGTTGTTCAACATAAACCTCCTCCTGCAAGTACCCATTCAGGAAAGCACTCTTCACATCCATCTGAAACAGCTTGAATTTAAGAATACATGCTACACCCAAAAGTAATCTTATGGATTCTAATCTGGCCACAGGTGCAAAGGTTTCATCAAAATCAAGTCCCTCCACCTGAGTGTACCCTTGATCAACTAGCCTTGCCTTGTTTCTGGTCACAGTTCCATGTTCATCTGATTTATTTTTGTAGATCCATTTAGTTCCAATGACATTCATGCCTACAGGTCTTGGAACAAGATCCCACACTTCACTTCTTTTGAATTGATTCAGTTCCTCTTGCATTGCATCAATTCAGAATTCATCAGTAAGTGCTTCTTTAATATTCTTGGGTTCAAATTTTGACACAAAGCACGAATCAGTAGCCACTTCCTCTGATCTCACTACAAGAAAAAAGGTATTTTACGACACTTACTTTGCGACCCTTGGCTTAGAACCGTCGCAGATTACACTTTTGCGACTGTTATTGCGACTGTTAGGCTTAAGGGTCGCAGGTTTTATACATTTTTTTCAAACACCCTTCACAAAATATTTTTTGGCCAAATATTCATCATTCCCACCAATTCATTTTCATTCTCCCTCCTACAATTTCATTCTCCCTCCCACAGCTCCAAACCCTTAAACCAAATTTTTTTCTCCACCAAATTTCAATATCACTTTCCCCCAAATTGAAACCTAAATCTCCACCACCCCTAATCAATCCACCTATTCATTCATTTTCATTTTCACCCATTTCATTCCACCGTGTGATTCCTTTGTTTCTATATTCTGACGAACTCGAATCTACACAACCGGATCCGGATTTTGAAACTGTCAACAACGACGAACACAGCAACCGCGACGGCGAAGCAGAACGAAGCAGAAGCAGCAACGCAACGACGGCGAATACTGAACACAGCAACCGCGACGACAACATCACAACGAAGCAGAAGCAGTAACACAACGACGGCGAATACCGAACACAGCAACCGCGACGGCGAACACACGTTGATGACTACTGTGACGGCAAACGCACGACGTCAAAGCGTTTAGATCTGGCTTTCTTTGTTTTTTTAGTGAAAAGAAGACCCAAAATTCCATTTATTTTTTTTTATTTTTTATATATTTATTTGAGTTTCAATATTGATTTGTTGGGTAATTAATTTTGCAGATGCGAGCGAGGTTGTCTGGTGGACATTTCCGAATGATTAATGAGAAGCTCTTCACTTGCACGTATGTCATTGTTCATATTCTTGTCATTTTGGTTTTGGAACATCAAATTCAGATTAAGACTTAAGTTTTGTTTGGTTAAACAAAAGTACCGATTGATAGATAAGTTAGCTTATATTAGATGAACTTATAGAGGATAACTAATAAGCCAATTGATATTGGATAAACTAAATTCAGTTTTAAATGTTGAGTAAAATTAGCTGTTGATGAATCTAATAAAATGAGGTAATTTTTTTTAATTAATATTAAAAACAATGTTAATTTTCATTTATTATTTCTGTAATCAATGTTAATTACACAGGAACGAAAGGCAAGCGGGCAACAAGCTGCGCGGCTAACCCTTTCTTGATGGCAAAACTACTGATTTTAAAAACTACATCCAGACTTAGGAGACACAACATAGCTATGCATGACCCTTTGAACTCTTTGTAAAAAATCCACATCCTCTGGTGTTAGGAAACCAAAATATGATTAATATTTTTATGGGTTAAATACGTCGAGTAATGGTGTCTCCTAAACTTTTTTGTCCCTAATTTTGGTTCCCACTATTAACTTCCCCTAAGGGAAGCTGAAATAGCATGTGTAGACGATGCATGTGTAGACGATGTGAGGTTGTCAAGTGCCAAAAATGGCAATACACATTTCGACGATGTGAGAATAGAATCAACCGAGCTTTCTTGTGAGCCTCAAAATTTCGACAAGAGAAACGTTGAATCATCATATGAAAGTCCAAAATTGCAAGATCACATGCAAATTGATGAAAAAAATGTTGGCAATTGTTCGGAGAAAATTGATGATTTGTGTGAAGAACCTGTACAAACGACGCCACCTAGCGTTGTGATTTGCAATAAAGTAGAAGTTAATGCTGATGCGAGGAAAACACAAGAGGTGCTTCTTGCTGGTAATGCATCGGAAAGTTAACGAGCGGGATTTTCGGTATTAAAGATGGGCAAAGAAATAGTTCTCTTCTCAAGAGAAAATCTGTAAGTGCCTTTATGATTTTGTGTTTTATTTTCATCATTGCTTGCTTATGAGTTAGTTAGGCATTTATATATAATTTTTTTTTGCTTCATTTTTTTTGTGTTACCGACACCGAAGTAGGACTCAAATTGATTAGGTTAAAATTTTCAAAAATGGTTATTCTGTTTTAACTACTTGCATCCAAGGACCTAACATTCATAAAGGATAAGATGCCTTTGATTCAATGGCAAACATTGAACTGAGATGTTATAGCAATTTTTTACTTCTCAGGTCTAGTGACCTAATTTTTTTGTTTAAACAACAAAATCCACATTGTTAATGATAAAATCCGAGTTAACAATGTAACCGAAGGAATCAGCGTAAAAATTCACTAAGTAACTCATAATTTTTGTCTGATGAGTGTCTTGCAACACTAGTGACTTGGCTCCATATCCTCTTCCATATTAGTCCATTAGCATGTATTGTAATGATTGGAATTGCTCATTTTTATTGGTCATCTCAATTTTTATTTGGATAATATCATGCAGGATACAAAACACAAATGTCAAACTGGCCGGAACAGCCAGTTAATGTAATTATTAAGTGGCTGAAAAAACAGAGTCCTTCTTTTGTTGTTGCTGATTTTGGTTGTGGTGAGAATATACTTGATCTTATTGTTAATTATAACTTTTTAACAATACTCATTTTTTGCTTGTTCACTGCTAATGTTTTCATGTTTCTGATGCATTCTAGGGGAAGCACTCATTGCCAAAAGCGTGAAGAATATTGTCTTCTCTCTTGACCTTGTCTCCAACGATCCCGATGTAATTGCTTGTGACATGGCAAATGTAAGTTTTTCTTGTCAAGCTCATGTGCTTTGTACGCATTGGGTTTGGAGACTAGTTTTATAGCAGTAGAGACTAGTAGCCGTATTTGTTTCTCTTGCCTTCTCGTGTCACAGTTATGTCAAAAACAAATTAGTTTTTTTTGCCTTATTTTGGTGTTTATTTCACTAGGGTGTATTTTTTAGAAGTACAAAGATTACTCTACGCTTCCGTTTCTGCCAGTATATTACAAAACTGATGCAACGGATCAGGCTTGAGGCCAGTTTTATCAATAGCAGATTATGGCGGCCAACCAACAATCTGGCCATATAAACACGGCATTACAGACTGTGTCGTAACTATTGCAGATATAATAGCTGTTGAGCCAATGGCAGCACTAACACAAAATCCACATGCTCATTTTTGTGAATTACTTGCAGACTCCACTAGGTTCTGCATCTGCTGATGTTGCTGTATTCTGTCTATCATTGATGGGAACGAACTATCAAACTTATCTTGAAGAAGCATGCAGGGTGCTTAAGCCAGGGTATGTGTTTTTCTTTCTATAACGAATTTTCCTTTTCAACCGGGCATGCTTTCTTGACTTATTGTAGTATTGAACAGTGGCTGGCTTTTGATAGCAGAAGTGAAGAGCATATTTGATCCAAATACTGGAGGAGCAGACCCAGAGAAGTTTTCAAATGCAATTTCTGAGCTAGGATTTAACTCCGTGAAAAGGGTATGAAGATGTTCCATTTCATTGCCTCTATAAATACTAGCGTGCAAACGCATCCCCTCTTGAGTTTTGTCTCTCAGTTTTTTCGTCTCTTCTTTTCTCTTTTACTTCCTCTCGTCTCTTTTTCTTGCTGCAGAAAAATATAATAATAATGAAAGCTACAAAATTTTTATGTGCTTATTTAACAAATCAGTTATGATTGAGTGAAAGTAAATGAAGGGTAAAATAGAAGAAAAAAGGTGAAACCAAAATTTATCTTCTTTTATCTATTTTTTAATTAATGTTTGGGCCGACTTGAGGAATTAATCAACTGTATGCTTCATAGGCTTGTCACTTTCTTTTTTGTTGAAAAATTGAATTTACTGGTTTCTATTTCTGATCGTTTGATAGTGAGCTTGAATAGATATTAATCCAGTGTTGTCAAAGGCTATTTCTTTTTTGTTGAAAAATTTAATTTACTGGTTTTTATTTCTGATCATTTGATAGCGAGTTTAAATAGGATATTAATCCAGCGTTGTCAAAGGCTATCAGCACTAGGTTCAGTTAGGTACCCAGTATATCATTTTTTTTTGGTTAAATGGGTACCCAGTATATCATTATACATGTTCATACCTCATTAAAATTGCTCGCATGCCATATGTTTTGTTTTCTGATGATGATGATAACTTCGTTATATAGTAATACATGTCTTTGAAACCTGCAGGCTTCTCCATGTATTAGATTTAACAAGGAAGGAATACTATTGGCCGTCTCCACAAGTGACAATGGAGTTAAAATTTTAGCAAATGCAGAAGGTATTAGACTGCTCCGGACTGTGGAGAATCGTGCATTTGATGCTTCCAGAGCTGCTTCTTCAGCCACCTACTATTGGCGTTTTTCCTTCTACCAATGGTGCTGTTGGAACAAGCCTTGCTGATAGAACTCCTCCAGTAGCAGCCATGGTTGGGCTTGTGAGTTTCTCTGCATATCTAAATAAGTGGCTGAGATATAAGAGAAAAGTCACAAAGATTTCGGATACAACTTTGTTCTGGATCTCAATTAAGGTCACTGACTTGGTGATTTTGTTCATTATGGATGTAGTGGCCCTTAAATTTGATACTAATTTCTGAAGCAGATTATTAATTTTCCAATTTAGATCTATAATAGACTAAATTGTCTTGAGTATGTTGATTATTGAGTTTGCTTAAAGTTTTGGATGAATAAACTATGTACTTTATCTATTCTTTTGATTGTTACTCTTGAAAGAATTATATGAATGAAATTTATATATTTTTAGTTATATATTTATGTATATTAAGTATTTATTAATTAATATATTTATTTGAAATTGTCAACAAAAATTGCCCCATTATTTTTTTTAAAAAAAAAAAAAAACTAAACATTTGCGACTGTTGTGAGGGGTCGCAAGCCCATTTAAATTTGATTAAAACGCCTACTTTGCGACTGTTGTGAGGGGTCGCAATAGCCTTTGCGACTGTTGGTGCGACTGTTGGTTGAACAGTCGCAAAATACCCTTTGCGACCCCAATTTCTGTGTCTGTTGGGGAACAGTCGCAAAGGGATATCTGCGACCCTTCTAACAGTCGCAATCCATGATTTCAGAAGTCGCAAAATACCTTTTTTCTTGTAGTGTCTTCTGGTTCTGACTCCTTGATCAAGGTTCCCAATGATTAGTTCTTTGGGATGATCCTTCTGAATTCTGATTGAAAGTCCTTTATTTGTTGATGCATGATCTGGATTATTTTCTCCTTCTTCAGACTCTACTTCTTCAAACTCTACTTCATGTTCCACAATAGGTGCTTCTGACTGTTCTTCTGATGTAACAACTGGTTCCACATCAGCCACCTTTTCAGTAGGTAAATCATCTATCACAACATTAATAGATTCCATTACCACCTTGGTTCTGGAGTTAAAAACTATGTATGCTCTGCTGTTTGTTGAGTAACCAAGAAAGATCCCTTCATCACTCTTTGGATCCAATTTCCTCCTGTTTTCTCTATCTGCCAGAATGTAGCACTTGCTTCCAAATACATGAAAGTACTTGACAGTAGGTTTTCTTCCTTTCCATAACTCATACAGAGTAGTTGTAGTGCCTGTCTTCAGAGTCACCCTATTGTGAACATAGCATGTTGTATTCATTGCTTCTGCCCAGAAATAATGAGGTAAGTGTTTTGCATGCATCATAACTCTGGCAGATTCTTGCAAGGTTCTGTTCTTCCTTTCAACAACACCATTTTGCTGAGGTGTTATGGGAGCTGAAAATTCATGCTTGATTCCTTCAGAGGAACAGAATTCAGAGAACTTACTATTTTCAAATTCTTTCCCATGGTCACTTCTGTTCCTAACAATGACACTATCCTTTTCTCTTTGTAATTGAGTACACAGATCTTTAAACACATCAAAAGTGTCTGATTTTTCTCTAATGAAGCTTACCCAAGTGAATGTTGAGAAATCATCAACAACCACAAAAGCATACTTCTTTCCTCCAATGCTCTCAACTTGCATAGGTCCCATTAAGTCCATATGTAACAGTTCAAGAACTTTTGTTGTTACCTGATGCTCCAACCTTGGATGAGACTTTCGTGTTTGTTTACTAATCTGACATTCACCACAAATGTTGTCTTCATTGATCTTAAGTTTGGGTAGACCTCTGATGGCTTCTACTTACATGACTTTCTTCATACCCCTCAGATTTAAGTGCCCAAGTTTCTGGTGCCAGAGTCTGACTTCTTCTTCTGAGCTTATGAGACATGTGGATAAGCTTGTTTCTTCTTGAGGCATCCACAAGTAACAATTGTCCTTTGATCTACTGCCCCTCATCAGCATTTCACCTTCTTTACCAGATACCAGACATTCCTCTTTGTTAAAGTTCACTTTCAACTCTTGATCACACAGCTGGCTTATGCTGATCAGATTTGAAGTTAGTCCTTTTACTAATAGCACATTGTCTAGCCTTGGTAATCCATCATTGATCAAGTCTCCAATTCCAAGAATTTCTCCTTTAGCTCCATCACCAAAAGTTAAATAGCTATTGGAGTAAGGTTTTAAATTGCTTAAATACTTCTTGACACCAGTCATGTGTCTGGAGCATCCACTATCAAAATACCAATCTTCCCTAGAGGAGGCTCTCAAAGATGTATGAGCTATGAGGCCAACATTATTACCTTTGGGTTTCCATACCTTCTTGACATTGATTCTGTTTGTAACAGGTTCCACTTTTCTGTGCTGAAAGTGTTTGGGGTAACCATATAGCTTAAAACAGAATGGCTTTATGTGCCCCTTCTTACCACAGTGATGACATACCCATGGATGAGTTCTCCTCTTTCTCTTAGATTTTTGAGGTTCCTTGTGATGTTCCATCTTAGATGTGCCTATCATTGGATCATAAGTTCCAACAACAGGAACGAACCTTTTAGCTTGATTTTGTTGTTTGATGCTCAACGTCCCATCAACAAAACCTATGCCATTTAGTTTCCCTTGGTTCTGACACTCCAAAATCTCCTCCAGCCCATCAGTACCAGTGTTTAACATTCTGATTTGCTTCTTCATATGATCAAGTTGAGAATTCAGTTGGCTTACCTCATCCTTGAGATCAGAAATCTGTGCTAAATGGTTACTTCTTTCATCATGCAGCTGACTGATAGTCTTTTTCTGATCCACTAGTTGCTTGCAAACTTCCACACTTCTGATGTATAGATCTTTGTAAGAGTTAGCCAGTTCTTCATAAGAGGATTTTTCAACACTGGCTTCAGACTCTAAGGGAGCTTTAGACTCTGATAGAGTTTCAGACTCTGATAATGCTTCAGACTCTGAAAGTGCTTCTGAGGCCTTAAGTTTAACATTAGACTTGTATCTTCCAGTTAGGGCAACAAAATGCTTAGCATATTCACTCTCTACTTCTCCTTCTGAGTCATCTTCATCAGACCAGGAAACAACCAAGCTTTTCTTCTGTTTCTTGAGATATGTGCCACATTCTGTCCTAATATGACCATATCCTTCACACTCATAGCACTGAACTCCCTTTGATTGATTGCTCTTCTCATCAGTCTTTGTCTTCTTCAAATCATTTTGTTGCTTGCTGATGTTGAATCTGTTGTTCTAACCATTTGATTTGGATCTCCTGTCAACATGTTTTAGAATCTTGTTAAATTGTCTCCCTAGCAACACAAGAGCCTCTGATAAGACTTCATCATCCTCATTAATCCCTTGTTGATCCTCAGCATCAGTATTTACTGCAAAAGCAACTCCTTTCCCTTTCTTATCAGTACGGTTACTGAAGGCTGTCTCAAAAATCAGCAAGGACCCTATTAACTCCTCAACCTTCATACTGGAGATGTCATGTGCTTCCTCAATGGCAGTCACCTTAATGTCAAATCTCTTAGGTAGAGACCTGAGAATTTTTCTCACAATTTTCTCATCAGACATTTTCTCTCCAAGAGAATCAAATGAGTTAGCCATGTCCAGGATGTTCATATAGAAGTCTTGAATGTTCTCATCCTCCAACATTCTGAGATTTTCAAACTTGGTGGTGAGAAGTTGAAGTCTGGACAACTTTACCTTTGAAGTGCCTTCATGAGTAGTCTTGAGAATCTCCCAGGCATCTTTGGCTATAGTGCACTGCTTGATCAGTCTGAACATGTTCTTGTCCACTCCATTGAATAGAGCATTCAAAGCTATGGAGTTTCCAAGAGCCAATTCATCTTCATCCTTGGACCATTCTTCCTCTGGTTTCAACACAGTAGTCTTCTTTCCATCTTTGTCCAGCACAACAGGATGTTCCCAACCCTTCAGAACAACTTTCCAGGTCTTACTCTCTATAGATTTCAAGAAAGCACTCATACGAGATTTCCAATACTCATAGTTGGAACCATCCAATAGAGGTGGTCTGTTAACAAATCCTCCTTCCTTGTCCATTATGCCAGAAAAACCTTCCCTGGAGCTCACCCTAAATCAGGCAGGGTGCCTGCTCTGATGCCAATTGAAATTCTGGCAAGTCTGAGTCTGAACCGTAAAACAGAGCTAAACAGAGTACGTATAACAAAGGTTCAGAAGCAGCAAAATAAAAGACAGAAAGTAAAGAACACAGTTGATTTGTTAACCCAGTTCGGTGACAAAAACACCTACGTCTGGAGGCTACCAAGCCAGGAAGGAAATCCACTAAAAATAGTATCAATTCGAACTATTGCGTAAACAGCCCCTGTTTCTCACAGCCTTCTCACTTAATCACTACCCGTGGAATTTCTACCTAGGAACTCCTAGATATAAGAACCCCTCTTACTTCCTACTCAAGCAATCACTGCCCCAATGATTGTAAACTCTAAGCAAACAAGGATGAAGTCACACTTCTAAACATCAAAGTCACTTTTGCTTAAAAGCTTTAAGTGAATTACAACTCAATAAACCTAAACCAACTCTAACAGATGAGTGGTGTACAGAATAAAGCACAAAGCTTACAAAGACTCTCTCTCTATAATGATTTCTGTTTTTGATGTCCTTCTTTAATAGCAGCGTCCTCTTTTTATAGCTTCAGCAGCAACCATAATTCTGAATCAAATAATCTTCAAAAGATATAATCCCAGAATTCTTTAGAAGCAAATAGAAGCAATTATATTTCTGAAATATATTTTCCAAAGATTCCTTTGAAAATATATTCTTAAATAACAGAAACAAATCTTCAACAAATATCTTCACGCGAATTAATCTTCCTTCTAGAAACAAATGCAGCAAGGAGAATCTTCAATTAAATCTTCAAAAAGATCACATGAGAAAATAACCAGAACGCAGAAAACCAGCTTCTGAAGGTACTTCTGAAGTCTGCGCCTGAAGTTCTGCGTCTGAACATTTTCAGCTTCTGAAGGTTGCTTATGAAGATCAGCTTCTGATGAACAGTGCTTCTGAAGTTCTGCTTCTGATGAACAGTGCTTCTGAAATTCCAGCTTCTGAAGTATTGTTTCTGAAGTTCCAGCTTCTGAAGACGCACAGCTGAGGACCAGCTTCTGAAGACTCACACATGCTTGTATATTTGATTTTAGCAAACATGAAGCCAACAACTAAATATCCAACAGTAATAACGCTCAATAATCATAATTATGTCAATGTTAAATCTAAAGAATCAATACTCACTTCATGAACTTGCTTTTTACATATTCACGGTCTTAATGTCCCCCTGACAACGAATCCATATAATATATGATCTCAGCTCTAGGATTAATGACAAGCAACACCCAATGATTTCGCTTGCACCCATCATAATTTACATATTGCAATTATAATTAAAAAATCCCATTTACATGAAAATTTGTCATCGTAAATAATGGTTTGAAAAGAAAACTCACCCTAAATTGACTGGTGCAAAAATCAGCTTATTCTTGAACTCATGTATCAATAGTATGTCTGATATAATTTGTCCTTGTTTATCATCTTCAGATATATTTGGGGATAAGAATGCAAACTTATTTACCAACCCACGAGGCTTGATGAACTTGTCATACAAGAACCTTGAAACGGAAAACAACATTTTGATTGAGATATTTTTTTTAACAGCGAAAATATATTAACAACATAACCGGAACAGCTCAAGAAGAGCGGCACAAAAAGAGGGACAACACCAGCCATAAACAAACACACACAACAGGAAGCAACACGGGTGATATGCCACGAACAGCACAAATAGACCCGCACCATCAAAACAAAAATATAAACCACCAAATAGCACACTCCGAAAAACAGGAAGAGTAAAACAGCAGGACATTAGAGTTTCAAACAGAAAAACAACATAATAAAACCCCTATAACAGTCTTAAATATCAAATATTAAAGGATAATAGAGGTACCTGACATATACAGCTATAACAGTGGCACTTAACCAATCATGATCCACAAGCTCTTGTATATGCTCTATTTATATATCCTCTGTATAGGCTTTGTCAAATATAACCTTGTCCATGTCAATCGGGATTAGGTCTCCTTTCTTCATTAACATCTTCACATAAGAATCAAGGAATGGTACCATTTTAGGTTTCACAGTTTTCATCTTTTTGTTTGGTGAAGCAATTGATTCAGCACTACCTTGGGGTTTCTTGTCAATAATTTTAGATTTAGCGGGGATCTAATAAATTACAATACATTAAGTTAATGACTAAATAATAAAACAAGTATATAACACTTATCAATCACAAAGGTTAATAATATGTAATTAATTTACCTTTTGATGTTCATCAACCAATTTAACAAGATTCAATTGCCATGGCACAAATGTCCCTATTGCTTCACCAACAGTCAAGACATCTCCTTCTTCAACAGGTATAGGCAACAAAGCATTCGTCACAATAGCAACATCAATCCTAACCTTGACGTATCCGGGTGGTAATTTCTTGTTGTGCAAAATGTCACTACCCATGTTATATAATTTGCCATGAGCAACCAAATGTCGGCATGGAGATGATAAGTACATTTCAATAGACGAGACACCCTAAACCAATAGTGAATGAATATATGCGTTAATATGGAGATGATAAAATGTATGTGATTGTAAACCTAGCCCTATGTTTTACAATAACATCCATAAATGCTTCCACCCATGTCCCTTAAAGAGAAAGTGTATGTTTAGCACTTTGAGTCAAAAATTCGTTTTTGGATTACACGTCGAAAAAACATTAAGAACGAGAATAGAAACATTGATATAATGAAATATAATTTAAATAAATGAAGTATCTATAAGAGATTCATAAAAACTACACCTAATCCCAACAATAGAGAGAATTAGTTAGGTTGACATGGTGGTGTTGGCTTGCTACCTCAAAGTTTGCTCCTCTCAAGGTCTCAGATTCAATTCTTCTTAATGCCAATTTCGGTGGGATAATCTGGCTTCTTAAAAAAAAGTTATACACAATCTTACAATAAGAAAGGAGATATGATGCCAAAGTCGATTTCTCGTTCTCCTTCATCGTATTCTTCTCCACTAGATGACTATATCTCCCTTTATTGGTTTATGAATTCTTCTCTTCATAGGACTTTTGATCTATGAGGTATGGTATGAGGATCTCCTCAGAAAAGAAGTGATGTCATCTATTTATAGATTATGATAAGTGGATTTTCCAAAAGTTGGCTCGCCTAGTGAATTTGGGATTTCCTCAAATGAACGGAAAATTGTTGCTCGCCTAGAGAATATTGTCTTGCATTTTCCCGTAACTCTTTGTTTTGATTCACTCTTGGCTCGCCCAGCGAAATTGCTCTTCCTCAATATCCTTTCTCTTTATAATTATTAATCAGTAATCTCAAAAACCTACAAAAGAAGGGAAATAGGTAAAAATATCTTAAGTGGTATTAATACTATAAGGACTTTATATTTGCTTGATTTATGGGGTTTTGCTTGATAATACTTCAAAAACAAGTTAATAAGTGTTGTGAATAAATATGTTAAAAAACTGAAATTCGGCACTTATCGACATCATCCATTTGCATCGAGTAATAAATATAGTGTGAAGGCCTAAATACAATACAACCCGATCGAATATCGTACTTGGTAGAAGAAACTAGGAATATCTTCCCCACCCGACACCTTATCTCAAAAGTCATAACCTGCCCTCAATCGTTGATAGTAAAAAGAAAGTTTATTGCCAACCAGTTAACACATGTATAGATGATGCTGGAAATACAAGACTCCAAAAAAAGAATATGCTACAACCTAGCGATACTAAGAAAAAAATCACAAGTCTTATGTATGATAATCAATGTATGCTCGAAAGGAGAAAAAACATGGGTCGCCACCACACTTTCCACAAAGGAAACTTACTAAAGACAAAACAATATCAGACTCATTTCCAGACTCTCCATTAAGGCTAACAAAGACTAGGTCTACCACAGATGATGAGGAACATAATGGTTCATCCACCTTAAAGCAGATAAAGTCAAAGGGCTCTACTAAGCTAGGTGTACTCTCCATAATGGGCACAATACTCACTCTCGAAGGAGACACCAATCATAACACCTTGGGGCCATATCCACCCAGCCCCAATCTCTAGTAGAAACGACATGCTTATCAGAACCCTCAACATCCGGCACAAGAACAAAAGGACCCCCACACTCAAAACAATTTGGTTATGGCACTTCACCAACATCCAAGGGTTAGACATCTCCAACCAATAGAGCATTAGGAAACTCTTGAGATCTCCTAACCTCATATGCCAACTCCTCTAGAACAACCTCAATAGGGACTAATCGAGGGACATCCTCAATCTTCTCTGCCTTATGCAACACCTCTCCAGCTAATCAGGTAGTGAGCACTACCTTACCTTCTATGGTCGGGTCAAACTACAAGAAGTGACACACAACATTGTTAGGCAGATCCATAGTCGTCACTGACGCTAGGGTGATGCTTAGCAACATCCCGCTCGAAATTTGTTGGAACTATGCAAGCATATATACAAAAATACAACATGCAAGCATATATGGCATGATAAATGACATCAAGGTAAACTCACTGCATACAAAAATGTTGATGGGCAATTAGCCTAAGATGCAAATTCTAAATGAGTGACATGATTCAGTCTTGCTTGTGGCATGCAAATGATTCCAAAATATAACTCACACCACAAAGGGTTGTAGGCAGTCTCTTACTAAAATGTGTTGCCCATAACTAACAATGTGTTATCCAGTTTGACAAGCACACAATCGCGGTTTCATCTTGACTCGATAAAATTTGTTGGAACTATGGAGGATTCATGTTTGATGTCTGTATTCAGCATAGCCCAATTTAACATACACCTTACTATGAAATGCATGAACATATAATTGTAGTCTCAATTGATGCGCAGATGCACCAATTTACATACATTCAACATATGTAAAGCAATATCATGATTTCTCATACATATATTTCATCAAAATCATATGTAAGAGCATTTATCCATATTTTCATGAAATAACTTTTAATCAGATATACAAATCACATTGAAAGTACATAACCACATTTGGGCATACAATTCAACATAATATGTTTATTTGCAACCAACACACAAATAAAACACATAAATCAACCATCACATTTAACTGTGGTGTTGTTGGAGAATGTTTTTACCCTTATAAGTTTCTCGATAAATTCACAGCTATCGTGTTGTTGGAGATTGTTGTTACCCTGATATGTTTCTCGATAAATTCACAGAAAACGCTCCTAGGTCGTCCCTTGTAACGACCCTATTTTCGTATATTGTATTTTTATATATTTTATTTTATGGATTAGTATTTAAAAATATTTTCTAGTAATCGAGGAATAATTATTTAGCGCGAAGATAAGTTCGTAACCGAGTTTTTAAGGTTTTGGGCCTAGAGAGTGAATAGTGTTGGGCTTTAGTTTATGAGTAGTAATAATCCTATGTGGATGGATGTAGTAAGCTTGGATTGGATTGAAGGGCTAGGATTAACCCTTGTGAGTTAGTAAAGATGGAGGGCCAAGATTCATTTGTTGGGATTATAAGATATTTTGTGGGAGTGAATAGTGTCATTTTCCTCCTTTCCTTGTGAGAAAACGTGGGAGAAGAGAAGAGAAGGGGAGAAAGAGAGCTAGGGCAAGAAGAACAAGAGGAAAAGCTTGAGATTTGCTTGGATTCAAGGTAAGAGAGTTAGTATTACAACATTACAAGTGATTGAGAAGGGGAGAATGTCTATTTCTCCATCCCAAACTTCTCCTCACTTTGTCTAGGTTTTGATAGAGAGTTTTTGTGGTTTAAAGTTGTTAATGTTTATGTTTTGCTGGTTTGAATGCTAATTGATGTTGTTGATATGATTTGTTGGAGTCATGGTGTTGTGGGTTCATATGAGAAGTTTATGAAAAGTTATTGTTTTTGAACCCTAATTTCTTTGATAGATGAAATCCTTGCATGGGATTGTTTTTGAATGATGTTTTATGTTGGAAAGTTGATTTTAACATGTTCTGGAACTTGGGTAACTATGAATGGGCTGAAATGGTGGAAAAATCACATTTTTATGACTGTGTACTGATACGGTCGCTTGTAGCGACGGAACATCGCTTGTAGCGACCAGGCAGGATTATTCCCTGCCTAACCGCGCTTGTAGCGACCACATGGACGCTTGTAGCGACCAGGCTCGCTTGTAGCGACCGAAGGTTCGCTTGTAGCGACCAAGCAGGATGATTCCCTGCCTATGCTCGCTTGTAGCGACCAAGAGCTCGCTTGTAGCGACCAACCCTGAACAGGCCTTCTTTGTTGAGTTGTTCTGGAGGTCCTGGTGCGCGCGGAGATGTCTTTTTGATATTGTATTCTTATAATACATTTTTGGAAACCTTGCCCACCATTTTAATCCATCTCTAATGTTTTCTAAAGATTATTTGTTTCAAGAAAGTTTTGAGTAGAACCCTAACATGAGTGTGTGGGTTATCAAGTGTGTGGGTTTCCCTTTTAAACCCCTATTGTGTGAGACTTTGATGTGATTTGATTGGTTTAGTTGAGATTGTTGAACTTGGTGAGTATATACATGTTGTGTCTTATGATTTGGCCATGAGAGCCTAGTAGTGGTGTTTGTTGTTGTTGTTGATGTTGTAATGATTATCAGAGAGCTGATAATTAGTTGTGTTGTTTGAGTTTGTTATTGTTGAGATAATTATCAGAGAGCTGATAATTAGTTGTGTTAGTAAGTATAGTGATAAGAGTATCATATATTTGCTAAGTGAAACATCATGCATTTCATTATTTGATGATATCCGGAGCGGATATGAAATCCAAGAGAGCTTGGTTATCAAGAGAGCTTGGTAAGGATATAAGTTTATCCGAATGATTTGGTACCACATGCATTAGAGAATGCATTTTGAGGCATGCATCCTAATTGACATTAGTGTGCATTTTAGACATTATGTGTGCATAATGGATGTGAGTGGTAATTGATGATTTGATGAGTTATATGGAAAATTATGTGTGCATAATAGTTAATGATGAGTTATTGATGATAGTTGTTGTTGATGAGTGTTATGTTTTGTCAATTATGTGTTGTGATTCTGTTATGTATAATAATGCGTTATTTATACATATTTTATTGTTTGTGATACTAACACTCTCTGTTTTGTGTTATGTGCTGGATCATTGGGGATCCAGATCATCAGGTTGACGAGGTTATCGTAGAGGAGTAGCTTGCTGCTTAGAAGCTGCTTAGTGGTGAGGGTATAGCTTAGCTACCCTTACATTTTTTTGTACTAGGTGTTGTATCCTAGTTAGAGTCTAGTGCTCTGATATTTGTAACACTATTTTGGGGGTATCTGAACTCGTATGTATGAATTTGGCAATGGCTTGTTGTAGAATTGCCTCTTTTGAAAATATTATGTATATATTTTTGTGTAATATATGCAAGCTTATTTGTAAGCATTCGTTGAGTTGTTTTCCGCTGCATTGTTTGTGAATCAAATATGTTTTGATTTAAGGTGATGTTTTATGAAAATGAGTTTCTTAATGTTGTAACTTCCTATGGCCTTAACGTTTTCCTTTATTAAAGTTAATAATCGGCGGTTAAGGGTTAGGGTGTTATAATAGTTGGTATCAGAGCAGGTCGATCCATTGGATCAATTAAGTTTAGTATACCCTTTGTGTAACATGTGTTTTCTTAAACACTTTGTTCTCACTTGTGTTATGTGATGTTTGGTAGTGTGTGGATATGGCGCAACGAGCACTTGCGGACGCGATGGAGCGGATGGCTGATGCCATGGCTCAGGATGCTGCTAGTAGGACTGCGGATAGAGCCGCACAACAAGCTAGAGGAGGCGGAGAAGATGAGTTGAGACTCGAGAGGTTTATGAACAACAAACCGCCTATCTTCAAAGGAGGATACGATCCAGATGGAGCTCAGACTTGGTTGGAAGGGATTGAGAGAATTTTTGGAGCTATGCGTTGTCTGGATGCGCATAAGGTGTTGCTAGGAGCGTATGTTCTCCATGATGAAGCTGATCATTGGTGGGGAAATGCTAGTCAGAGGTTGGGAGCTGGTGGAGCTTTAGTTACTTGGGCTCGTTTCCGGAGAGAGTTTTTGACCAAGTATTTTCCGGCAGACGAGAGGAATCGTAAGGTGATTGAGTTCATGGAGCTCAAGCAAGGAAGTTTATCTGTTTCTGAATATGCGGCCAAGTTTGAAGACTTGTGTCGTTTTGCTCCTCATTACAACACAGTGGAAGCTGAGGAAGACAAGTGTGTGAAGTTTGAGAATGGGCTGAGGCCGGATATCAAACAGTTGATTGGGTTTAGCGAAATCAGAAATTTTCCAATGTTGGTGAATAAGAGCCGGATATGTGATAAGGATGGTAAAGCTAAGGCTAATTACTACAAAGCTGCGAATGAGAAGAGGGGAAAGGACATGGCTAGAGGTAAACCTTATAGCAAAGGTGGAAAGAAACCAGATGAAGGTGGGAGTAGTGGTAACAAGTTTGGAGTTAATAGGAATTGTTTTAAGTGTGGACAACCGGGTCATCGTTTCTTTGAATGCCCGAAGAGTGATGGAAGATGTTTCAAGTGTGGTGATCCTGGCCACATGGCTAATCAATGCAAGAAAGGTCTAGTTTGCTTCAACTGCAAAGAAGCGGGTCATAAGAGCAATGAGTGTAAGAAGCCTAGAGCGGCTGGAGGAAAAGTGTTTGCATTAGATGGTGGTGATGCGAAGGCGGACAACTTGATCAGAGGTACATGCTTTATCAATAATACTCCTTTGTCTGCTATTATTGATACGGGTGCTACCCATTCGTTTATTTCTATGGATTGTGTTAAGAGGTTGGGTCTTAAAGTAGAAAATATGTTGGGACGCATGGTTATTGAAACGCCTGCGAGTGGTTCTGTATCGACTACTCTAGTTTGTGTTGATTGTTCAGTCATTATGTATGATCGACTCTTTGGTATGGATTTAGTCTGCATTCCGTTGAGCGGAATAGATGTTATCTTTGGTATGAACTGGTTAGAATTTAATCGGGTTCATATCAATTGCGGTGAAAGGACGGTTACATTTCCAAGACCGGAGCCAGAGTTGTGTTCGAAGCTCATGTGTTGCCGAGAAGTGGTAAGATCAGTGAGGGCTCAAGAAGATGTGTTTGCTATGTTTGCTTCATTGAGGGTGGAAGAAAAGATGGAGGTTGATGCGTTGCCGGTGGTGCGTGATTTCCCAGATGTTTTTCCAGATGACATTTTGGATTTACCACCCGAGAGAGAGGTTGAATTCGCAATTGACATCGTACCTGGCACTAGTCCAATATCTATGGCGCCGTATCGTATGTCAGCTGCTGAGCTAGAAAAGTTGAAGGAACAATTGGAGGAATTGTTAGAGAAGAAGTTTGTAAGACCGAGTGTA
The DNA here is from genome assembly GCA_018208015.1 of Medicago ruthenica. Classification (NCBI taxonomy): domain Eukaryota; kingdom Viridiplantae; phylum Streptophyta; class Magnoliopsida; order Fabales; family Fabaceae; genus Medicago; species Medicago ruthenica. Next base: position 25,945,096 of record CM031374.1, on the reverse strand, counting down.
TCGCCGTGGGGTGCGCCGGTTCTGTTGGTGAAGAAGAAAGATGGTAGTATGCGTCTGTGCATTGATTACCGTCAGTTGAATAAAGCAACTATCAAGAACAAGTATCCACTTCCGAGGATAGATGATTTGATGGATCAGTTAGTGGGAGCCTGTGTGTTCAGCAAGATTGATTTGAGATCGGGATATCACCAGATAAGAGTGAAGGCGGAGGATATACCGAAGACTGCTTTCAGAACAAGGTATGGTCACTACGAGTATGCTGTTATGCCTTTTGGAGTTACTAATGCACCTGGAGTGTTTATGGAATATATGAATCGTATATTTCATTCCTTTTTGGATCGATTCGTGGTGGTCTTCATAGACGATATTTTGGTATACTCGAAGACGGAAGAGGAACATGCCGAGCATTTGAAGATTGTGTTAGAGGTGTTGCGCGAGAAGAGGCTTTATGCAAAGTTTTCTAAGTGTGAATTTTGGTTGCATGAAGTTAGCTTTTTGGGTCACGTCATTTCAAGTGGTGGTATAGCAGTGGATCCTGCTAAGGTAGAAGCAGTGCAAGATTGGGGAACGCCGGAGTCTGTTACTGAGATCCGAAGTTTTCTTGGTTTGGCCGGTTACTATCGGAGGTTCATTGAAGGATTTTCAAAGTTGGCGTTGCCGTTGACGCAGCTGACTAGGAAGGGTCAAGCTTTCATTTGGGATGACAAGTGTGAGCAGAGTTTCCAAGAGCTGAAGAGGAGGTTGACATCTGCACCTGTGCTAATTCTGCCACATCCGAAGGAACCGTTTGTGGTTTATTGTGATGCGTCGAAGATGGGTCTAGGTGGTGTGTTGATGCAGAGGGGACAAGTTGTTGCTTATGCATCAAGACAGCTGAAGGTTCATGAGAGGAACTATCCTACGCATGATTTGGAGCTAGCTGCTGTTGTGTTTGTTCTCAAGATTTGGAGGCACTACTTGTATGGGTCAAGATTCGAGGTTTTCAGCGATCACAAGAGTCTGAAGTACTTGTTTGATCAGAAGGAGCTCAACATGAGACAAAGAAGATGGTTAGAATTTCTTAAGGATTATGGTTTCGAGTTGAGTTATCATCCGGGTAAAGCTAATGTGGTAGCCGATGCGTTGAGTAGAAAGTCTTTGCATATGTCGTCTCTGATGGCGAAGGAACTAAGATTGATTGAAGAGTTTAGAGACCTCAGTTTGGTTTTTGAAAGGACAACCAGAAGCGTGAAGCTAGAAATGTTGAAGTTGACGAATGATTTTCTTGAAGAGGTTGTGGTTAAGCAAAAGTATGATGTGAAATTGATGAAGCTTAAGACGCTCATCGAACAAGGGAAAAAGGTAAACATTGAGATCGATGAGAAAGGCGCGATGAGATGTCAAGGAAGGTTATGTGTACCTGATGTGCCTGAGTTGAAGAGGATGATTTTGGAGGAAGGTCACAGAAGCAACTTAAGTATTCATCCTGGTGTTACTAAGATGTATCAAGATCTGAGGAAGATGTTTTGGTGGCAAGGGATGAAGAAAGAGATCGCCGAGTTTGTTTTCGCTTGTTTGACTTGTCAGAAGTCCAAGGTGGAGCATCAGAAGCCGTCGGGGCTATTGCAACCTATGTTTATTCCAGAGTGGAAATGGGATAGTATCGCGATGGATTTTGTGAGCGGTTTGCCGAAGACGTCGAAAGGTAACAATATGATTTGGGTAGTTGTCGACAGGTTGACAAAGTCTGCTCATTTCATAGCTATCAAGACCGGTATGCTAGTACCGAAGTTGGCTGAGATTTATGTCGAGCAAATCGTGAGATTGCATGGAATACCGTCGAGTATTGTATCAGATCGAGATCCCCGTTTTACTTCAAGGTTTTGGGAAAGTTTGCAAGAAGCGTTGGGGACTAAGTTGCGGATGAGTTCTGCTTATCACCCGCAGACGGATGGTCAGTCGGAGAGGACAATTCAATCATTGGAGGATTTGTTAAGATCGTGTATTTTGGAACAAGGAGTGAGTTGGGAAGCTTGCTTGCCATTGATTGAGTTTACGTATAACAACAGTTTTCATTCGAGCATTGGTATGGCACCTTTTGAAGCGTTGTATGGAAGAAGATGTAGAACACCTTTGTGTTGGTTTGAATCGGGAGAAAGTGTGATGCTTGGACCGGAGATTGTGCAACAAACGACCGAGAAGATCAAGATGATCCAAGAAAAGATGAGAGCGTCGCAGAGTCGCCAGAAAAGCTATGCCGACAAGAGAAGGAAAGATATAGAATTTCAAGAAGGAGATCATGTGTTTCTAAGAGTTACATCGACTACGGGTATTGGACGGGCTTTGAAATCGAAGAAGTTAGCATCGAGATTCATTGGTCCGTATCAGATTTTGAAGAGGATTGGGAAGGTGGCGTATAGGATTGCGTTACCGCCGTCGTTGTCGAATCTACATGATGTTTTTCACGTGTCTCAATTAAGGAAATACGTATCGGATCCGTCACATGTGATTGAGTCGGACGAGATACAAGTGAGAGAGAATTTAACAGTTGCAACGGTACCCTTAAGGATTGAAGGACAAGAGATGAAGAAGCTCAGGAACAAAGAGATTTCATCGGTGAAAGTCGTTTGGGGAGGCCCAGCCGGTGAATATGCGACGTGGGAGCTCGAGAACAAGATGCGGGATTCTTATCCAGAGTTGTTTTCAGGTATTTTCGAGGGCGAAAATTCTTTTTAGGGGGGTAGAGTTGTAACGACCCTATTTTCGTATATTGTATTTTTATATATTTTATTTTATGGATTAGTATTTAAAAATATTTTCTAGTAATCGAGGAATAATTATTTAGCGCGAAGATAAGTTCGTAACCGAGTTTTTAAGGTTTTGGGCCTAGAGAGTGAATAGTGTTGGGCTTTAGTTTATGAGTAGTAATAATCCTATGTGGATGGATGTAGTAAGCTTGGATTGGATTGAAGGGCTAGGATTAACCCTTGTGAGTTAGTAAAGATGGAGGGCCAAGATTCATTTGTTGGGATTATAAGATATTTTGTGGGAGTGAATAGTGTCATTTTCCTCCTTTCCTTGTGAGAAAACGTGGGAGAAGAGAAGAGAAGGGGAGAAAGAGAGCTAGGGCAAGAAGAACAAGAGGAAAAGCTTGAGATTTGCTTGGATTCAAGGTAAGAGAGTTAGTATTACAACATTACAAGTGATTGAGAAGGGGAGAATGTCTATTTCTCCATCCCAAACTTCTCCTCACTTTGTCTAGGTTTTGATAGAGAGTTTTTGTGGTTTAAAGTTGTTAATGTTTATGTTTTGCTGGTTTGAATGCTAATTGATGTTGTTGATATGATTTGTTGGAGTCATGGTGTTGTGGGTTCATATGAGAAGTTTATGAAAAGTTATTGTTTTTGAACCCTAATTTCTTTGATAGATGAAATCCTTGCATGGGATTGTTTTTGAATGATGTTTTATGTTGGAAAGTTGATTTTAACATGTTCTGGAACTTGGGTAACTATGAATGGGCTGAAATGGTGGAAAAATCACATTTTTATGACTGTGTACTGATACGGTCGCTTGTAGCGACGGAACATCGCTTGTAGCGACCAGGCAGGATTATTCCCTGCCTAACCGCGCTTGTAGCGACCACATGGACGCTTGTAGCGACCAGGCTCGCTTGTAGCGACCGAAGGTTCGCTTGTAGCGACCAAGCAGGATGATTCCCTGCCTATGCTCGCTTGTAGCGACCAAGAGCTCGCTTGTAGCGACCAACCCTGAACAGGCCTTCTTTGTTGAGTTGTTCTGGAGGTCCTGGTGCGCGCGGAGATGTCTTTTTGATATTGTATTCTTATAATACATTTTTGGAAACCTTGCCCACCATTTTAATCCATCTCTAATGTTTTCTAAAGATTATTTGTTTCAAGAAAGTTTTGAGTAGAACCCTAACATGAGTGTGTGGGTTATCAAGTGTGTGGGTTTCCCTTTTAAACCCCTATTGTGTGAGACTTTGATGTGATTTGATTGGTTTAGTTGAGATTGTTGAACTTGGTGAGTATATACATGTTGTGTCTTATGATTTGGCCATGAGAGCCTAGTAGTGGTGTTTGTTGTTGTTGTTGATGTTGTAATGATTATCAGAGAGCTGATAATTAGTTGTGTTGTTTGAGTTTGTTATTGTTGAGATAATTATCAGAGAGCTGATAATTAGTTGTGTTAGTAAGTATAGTGATAAGAGTATCATATATTTGCTAAGTGAAACATCATGCATTTCATTATTTGATGATATCCGGAGCGGATATGAAATCCAAGAGAGCTTGGTTATCAAGAGAGCTTGGTAAGGATATAAGTTTATCCGAATGATTTGGTACCACATGCATTAGAGAATGCATTTTGAGGCATGCATCCTAATTGACATTAGTGTGCATTTTAGACATTATGTGTGCATAATGGATGTGAGTGGTAATTGATGATTTGATGAGTTATATGGAAAATTATGTGTGCATAATAGTTAATGATGAGTTATTGATGATAGTTGTTGTTGATGAGTGTTATGTTTTGTCAATTATGTGTTGTGATTCTGTTATGTATAATAATGCGTTATTTATACATATTTTATTGTTTGTGATACTAACACTCTCTGTTTTGTGTTATGTGCTGGATCATTGGGGATCCAGATCATCAGGTTGACGAGGTTATCGTAGAGGAGTAGCTTGCTGCTTAGAAGCTGCTTAGTGGTGAGGGTATAGCTTAGCTACCCTTACATTTTTTTGTACTAGGTGTTGTATCCTAGTTAGAGTCTAGTGCTCTGATATTTGTAACACTATTTTGGGGGTATCTGAACTCGTATGTATGAATTTGGCAATGGCTTGTTGTAGAATTGCCTCTTTTGAAAATATTATGTATATATTTTTGTGTAATATATGCAAGCTTATTTGTAAGCATTCGTTGAGTTGTTTTCCGCTGCATTGTTTGTGAATCAAATATGTTTTGATTTAAGGTGATGTTTTATGAAAATGAGTTTCTTAATGTTGTAACTTCCTATGGCCTTAACGTTTTCCTTTATTAAAGTTAATAATCGGCGGTTAAGGGTTAGGGTGTTATATCCCTCACCTTTAATAAATAAATAAAAACTATTAACATCTAATTACTTTAGCTAATTCAATCCCTAATTGGCCTAACACTAGTTACCTTAAGACTTGTTTTTTATTTAAAGCCAAATACCTCTTGCATCCTGAAAGTTAGTGTTTATACAAGTTAGTCCTTTCAGTTATTTTGTTTCAAATGGGTCCTTTAAGTTTTTTGTTACAAATTCATCCTTTAAGTCATAGAATATTTACACTCTTACCATTTTTTTAGTCAACATTGTTAAAAAAATGTTTATGGAGCATTTAACATTGACATGCTAGGTCTTAAAGTGCTTATGACAGCAAACATGATTACTTACTCACATTTTCTTTTCTTGTTTTTGAATTCAAGTCTAATTGTACAGATAAATATTTCATCAACAATAATATTATAAATCAAGTAATCGATCAATTTTCTTTCAAATCAAGACTCAATAATACACCTATGAACTCTAGTTTTGAGAGTGGTGAATTTGGACATACAAACTTAACATTAAATGTCCACATAAACATTTTTTAACTGGGTTTGATGAAAATAGGATCATGATGTAAATATTTTTTGTTTTAAAGGACCAATTTATGATAAAAAAAACTTAAAGAAGTAACTTGTTATAAACATATATAGTAAAAGACCCATTTGATATTTGGCCTTTATTTAATTTCTTAACACTATACATATGTACTGGCTGTGAGTACAATGCAGGAAAACTAGGGTTTTCAGAATCTGTTTAGGTCATGTCTTGGGGATGATCCCAAGGTTACTATTTGTAGCTTCAATTTGGGCCTATCTGGTCATGGTTTTGGGCCCAAATCGTAAAGGGCCAAAACCATTATTAGGGTGCCCTCATAGGCTGCTGAGGGCGCCCCCAGAGGGTATCCTTTAGGAGAGCTCCCTAAGGTTATATATGACTGTCAGGTGGGCCTTGTGCCCTTCTGGAGGGCGCCCAGCCTTACTCTAAGGGTTCAAGCCCTTGTCTGTAGGGCCCTAAGGCCTAAAAGGTAAGATCTACAGTCCACAGCCCAACAAGCACGAGCTTTGGAACAAGGAGAAGTGATTAAACTGTTACTGGAGATTTATCTATGACCTTTTGCTCAGCAAGTGGGACCTACTGGTTATGAAGCTATGTGAAAATTTTTTAATTACGGGGTGTGTAAGACAAATATCATCTGATATGTTGCAGTCCTTAAAACATTAGAAGTTTTTTATGAGTACTAGCCCAACATGGGTGCTGGACCAGTCATGGGTGCTAGCCCAACATGGGTGCTAGCTCCACGTGTGGGTGCTAGCCCAACCATGGGCGTTAGCCCACGATGGGTGATAGCCCAACATGGATACTAGCCCAACATGGGTACTAGCTCCATGTTTCTGTTTTGGGGGCCTCAGTGGGTGCTAGCCCAACGAGAGTATTCATAGCCCAACAAGCACGAGTCTTGGGACAAGGCGAAGTGATTAAACTATGTGTAGAAATGGCTCCTTTGATTAGATTAGATCGTCGTGCCGGAACTAGCCCTTCATGGGCATGATTCCTTTTGAAGGTTTAGGTTGAGAACGCGCCTTAGTGGAATCCGACGGTTGACATGAGGCGACCGTTCGCTCTCGCTGACGTGTTCGCATCGCAACGGTTCTTCGAAATCGTGGCAACTTAAGTGACGTCATCTGCGCGTTTTCCCAGGCTTCTGTACTTTGAACTGCCCATGGTTGGGTGCTAACCCAACATGGATACTAGCCCAACATGGGTACTAGCTCAACATGGATACTAGCCCAACATGGGTACTAGCTCCATCTTTCTGTTTGGGGGCCTCAGTGGGTGCTAGCCCAACGAAAGTATTCCTAGCCCAACAAGCACGAGTTTTGGGACAAGGCGAAATGATTAAACTATGTGTAGAAATGGCTCCTTTGATTAGATTAGATCGCCGCTCCGAAACTAGCCCTTCATGGGCGTGATTCCTTTTGAAGGTTTAGGTTGAGGACGCGCCTTACTGGAATCCGACGGTTGACATGAGGCGACCGTTCGCTCTCGCTGACGTGTTCGCATCGCAACGGTTCTTGGAAATCGTGCCAACTTAAGTGACGTCATCTGCGCGTTTTCCCAGGCTTTTGTACTTTGAATTGCTTTCCAGATTCGGTGGAGAGGGATATGTTATTGGGTGAGTCGGTTAGGTTCGCAACGCGATTGGACGGAACCACCGATTGGGTGGGTTTTGAAAATGCCTATTATGGCCACTCTGTTTTAGGAGAATTTTCGAGCGATTCGAGCGGTAGTGAGGGGAAAGATGATAGTGGGAATTCGTCTGATTGCGTTGTTCTTTCTGTTCGTCCATGTCCCTTCTATATGAGAGAAACTCGTTGTATGGCGTCTGCTAGTAGTTCGGGACAAGGGATTTTGCTGACGAAGTATTGCGCTCGGAGTCCATGTATATGGATCCTCAGTGAGTGGCACTCTTTCGAAGCAAACTTAGTGTCTCCTCGACGGGATTCGAAGAAGACGTGATTCTTGAGCCCTGCCGCCCTGGTGAGAAAGTGTATTTACGGATGCCAAAGGGTATTGCTCATGAATTCTTCTATATGTACACAGCTGTCTTTGAAGACTTGGGCGTGAAGTATCCCTTCACGCCATTCGAAGTAAGTGTTTTAAAGTGGTTAAACGTGGTGCCCTCGCAGCTTCAGCCCAACAGTTGGGCGTTCATTAGGGCTTTTGAAATCATGTGTGAGGGACTAGGCTTTGAACCCTCAGCCGACTCCTTCTTTAGTTTTTATGGTACTAAGGGGGTAGACAAGTTGTCCTGGGTGTCTGTCGGCGCCTATCCTGGAAAGCGGCTGTTTCCGCCTTACGCCTCCCATTACAAGAATTGGAGACAAACTTTTCTTAGGACGAGGGGGGAAAGGATTGCGAGGACGCCGCAGTGCGCGTACAGGGCGAGTTGAAATTTCCAATCTGCTGGATGAGTTCTCCGGCTTCCATTACCAGGTTTGCTTACGAGAAGTTGAGTGAGTATGAAAAAGATGTCGTTTGTTTCTTGGACAAGATACTACCCATGGATATCTGGGAGTTGCTGAATAGGGAGGTGGATGTCAATAGCTTAGAGACTTATTTGCGTGAGTTGATTTCGTAACCTTACTTGATTGTCTTTCTCGCCTTTTCTGTTAGCAACTTTTGTGTTGGTATTTGTATTTTGTTCTTGTAGAATCGATGGCGCCTATGACTGCTGCGGAGAGGAAGAAGTATTTGGACGAGATGAAGGCCAAGAAATCGTCGGGGTGTTGGTCGCCAGTGACCCTTCTGGGCTTATTCTTCGTAAGTCTAAGAGGAAAGTTGAGGTTGCTCTTGATGCTCAACCTGAGTGTGACGTCGTCGCTGAAGTAGCGCAAGCGAAGGGTCGAGAGGAGAGGAGAGGAGAAGGCGCCAGCCGGGGAGGAGAAGTTGATAATAGAGAGGAGATCTAAGAAGGCACACTCTCGTCCTGCTGTTGAACTTGATGGTCCCAGCCGGGAGGTCCAACCTTTCTAGAGCAACGATTTCGATTACGGAGCTTATGTGAAGGAAAAGATAGCTTTTAATCTTGACGACGTGGAAGCTGGGAAACAGAACTCCATTCCCTTTATGACAAGGGATGTGGGTGTGAACTGTTTGCGATCTATTATGCTCCTGATGGCCGTGGATTGCAAACATGAAGAGTTGGTGCATAATGGAGAAACGCTATTGGGTAAGGTGAGGTCGCTGGAGAAGGAGTTGCATGAAATTCAAGAAAGCAAGGAGAAGGAGATCAAAGAGGCTAAAGAGGCAATGAGGTCCGAATGTGATGAGCGTATTAGTGATCTGAAGATTGGTCACGATGCCGACTTAGCTGGGAAGGATGCGGTGATTATTCGGTTGAGGGGTGATGTTGCCTCCGGAGGCGAGAGAGAGATGACGTTGAAAGCTGAGATCTCGGAAGCCAAAGGTGAGCTAGCCCTGTCCTTTGAGAGTGGTTTTGATCGTGCAAGAGAACAGGCTGCCTTTCTTCATCCGGGTGTCGACATCTCGTCTCTAGATTCTTTCAAGGTTGTTGTAGATGGCGTCCTAGTGGACGAACCATAATCTTTCTTGTTGTAATTGATGTTTTGTTTTAAACCTAACACTTTTCTTTGAACTTGTGGTGATGCGTTGGTCTTTTGTGCTGTTCGTTTTTCTTAGCTTGAACTTTTTCTTTTTTAACAGCGATGTTTTTAGGAAATGCTTCGTGGGTGATGATCATTCGAAAATTGTCAAACAGTTTTATTATCGATGTTATTATTTTGTCGAGGCACTTTTGTGTGGACCTGTCTATTTTCGCGGCGTCTTAGAGCCCTCATTGGGGTTAAGGAATTTAGTGGTGATCTCATTTTAGCTCACAAAGTCTTAGAGCCCTCATTGGGGTCAAGGAATTAGGTGGCGATCTCATTTTAGCTCACGACGTCTTAGAGCCCTCATTGGGGTTAAGGAATTAGGTGGCGATCTCATTTTAGCTCACGACGTCTTAGAGCCCGCATTGGGGTTAAGGAATTAGGTGGCAACCCTCGTTGGGTTAAGGATTCAGGCGGCATCGTCCTTTTGCAATTTGACGCTGTCTATCTTGTTCTGATGATGTCTGCAATATCGGGGTCATGGCACATATAAAAATAAACATAAATGGGTGCCTCATTAAAAACCCCAGCCTTCGCGGGGGAAAAGAGTGCTCTCCTATTCCTTTTCATTAGTCGAAAAAATACAAAGATTTAAAAATACAAATACTACAGCGGTTTTGTCCTACGTGGTTCGTCTTGCAAGAATAATGAAATACTCAACTGTAGTAATGGCGCAGATTAACTGCATTCCAGGTTCGTGGTATTGTGTCTCCATTCAGCTCCTTTAGCTTGTACGCTCCGTGTGCAAGCTTTTCTCTGATTCGATATGGTCTTCCCCAGTTGGGTAGTAGCTTGCCATTTCGAGTAGGCGCGACGACCTGCCTTAGGACCAAATCACCCTCCTTCATGTCCCTTGGGATTACTTTCGAATTGTACTGGCGGGCTGCTCTTTGTTTCGCGGCGAACTCTTGGATGTGGGAGGCCTCACGTACTTCATCGATCATATCTATCCCGCATAGCAAGCTCGTCTCATTAGCTTCTTCCGAGAAGTTTTCGCGACGTCATGTTGGCATGTCAATTTCTACGGGCAGGATAGCATCTGCGCCATAGACCATAGTAAACGGGGTTTCCTTGGTTGTCGAGTGTGGCGTCGTATGATATGACCAAAGTACCTCATGTAACTGTTTGGCTCAAAATCCCTTCGCGTCATCGAGCTTCTTTTTGATGTCGTTCAAGATTACCTTGTTTGCAGATTTGGCTTGTCCGTTTGCTTGGGGTGGATGACCGACACGAACTTCGTTTGGATTCCGAGCTGGTTGCAAAACTCTACTACCTTGGAGCTGGCGAACTGGGTCCCGTTGTATGATACGATAACTTTGGGTAGCCCAAACCTGCATATTATTTTCTTCCAGTAGAAACGTATCACTCTGTCCGCCGTAATCTTGGCGACCGCCTCGGCTTCAACCCACTTGGTAAAGTAATCAACTCCCACTATGAGGAACTTGAGTTGTCCGGGTGCCAATGGGAATGGACCCACAATGTCCACTGCCCACTTATGGAAAGGCCATGGGGAGAAAACTGAGGTGAGCTCGCAAGCAGGGGCGTGCTTCTTGTCAAAGAACCTCTGACAATTGTCACACTGTCTTACAAAGTCGGCGCTGTCTTGGATCATCGTTGGCCAGTAGTAACCTGCTCTTAAGAGTTTTGCGGCCAAGGATCGCCCGCCTATATGACTTCCGCATACTCCTTCATGCACTTCTAAGAGGACGAGGTTGGTCTCGTTTTCACCTAGGCACCTGAGCAGAGGCGTTGCCCTGCCTCTCTTGTATAATTTGCCAGCGACCATGCAATACTTCGAGGCTTTCTTTCGTATTTGTAACTCTTCCTCCTCGTTTTTGGGATTAAACGATCCTCTGAGATACTTGACAAGCAGCGTCATCCACCCCTCCTCTTCATTTTCCACAGCTCTTACTTCCATTATTTATGTGCTAGGGGTTGCCAACACCTCTTGAATGACCGTTCTGTTGTTTCCCGGGCGCTTGGTGTTGGTGTAAGCCCTAGAGGCCAATAGTTTATGTTAAACTTTTCACATGTATCATGACTTTTATTATTAAATAAAATATGGTGTTCTTTATTACACTTGATATGAGATTAATAAAGTCCCTAGAATAGTTGGTTCATGTGATGGAATATTAAGTGTGACTTAATCATGAGATTACATCAACAGAAAGAACACTATTCTTAAAAGTATCAGTAGTCAAGCTTTAATATGAACTGGGATAATAATAAAGCATGGAGACTATTATGTATGCAGACTGATGACCATATCTCATGGGTCATGAATATGAGATATTAAGTCTATACATAGGTATGAGTATTAGGAGTAATATTTATACTGGATTGACCCATCGTGAGAATACTACATAGTATGTTATGAAATCATCATAAGTTATTCTCATAATGATAATAGTGTATATTACTCTTAGACCTGAAACCACTGTGATCCCTAGATGTGGACTCAAGTGTTTTATTGCCATTCAAACGTTATCTGTAACAAGATAACTATAACGTTGGTTAATGGGCACTCGACGAATCATGCTGAGGGACATGAGTGTCCTAGATGGGATTTGTCCCTCCTTCATAACAGGAGATATATCTTTAGGCCTCTTGATGAAATATGACTGGAAAAATGCATGGCCATGCCGAATTAAGTCAATATGAGATATTGGACTTATTCGTTATTCAGTATATTTCGGAATCAAGAAATATAAATATTAAGCTAAACAAGGGTGACGTAATCTATGCCTTGTGTTCAATAAAGATATTAAGACAAAGGAGTAATCGTACACATAGACATTATCGTGGAAAAGGTTTCGTCAGATCAGTTGACATTCTTGTCACTTGGGTAGCATTGATGTGTTGCTAGATATCACTCACTGTTTGTAATGTTAAATATAAGATTTAATATTATTGCCAACGTTACAAGAACCTATAGGGTCACACGCAATAGAACGGTCAAAAGGAGAAATATAAGTAATACTTATATGATGGGGTGCGTTTAGCAATTAACGCTAATTAGTTAGCGGAACCTGATGGGTTAATGGGCTTATGGAAGCTCAACTATGATGACTGATTTTGTGTAGCAATGAGCTCTATAAATAGAGCTCTAGTGCTGAGATCAGGGGTGTAATTTTCGTGTAACCCTAAAAGGCAAAACCGAAATCCCTACTTCTCTCCCCAACCTCTGATCGCTTGGCTAGCACCGGGAACCAGAGGAAACCGTTCGTGTGGACGAGTAGAGGCTTTGCTTGCTTGCTTTGCTGTGATCAAAGAAACTGTTTCTGCACTACAAGAGGTAACAATTCCATCACTGATTCATGTGATATTCGTAATGATCCAAGGAAAGAAAAATAAAAAATTTTAAACTTCCGCTGCCCTTTGTATGTCGATTTTCCTTCACTTGGTGTTGGCAAGCTTAGACAGGAGATCGGCTCTTGAATTTTGCTCCCTCGGAACGTAGACTGCCTCGAAAAACTTGAAGGTGGAAGCTAAACTATTAACTTTTGCTAAATACTTAACAAGTTGATTGTCGTTTTGCTTGGTACTCCCCGGTAATCTGACTTGTCACCAACTGGGAGTCACTCTTTGCTCTTAAGTTCTTGACTCCCATCTCATGTGCTAACTTCATGCCCGCCACGAGGGCTTCGTACTCTGCCTGGTTGTTGCTCGCCTTGAACTCAAACTTAAGCAATTGCTCTATGATCAGGCCCCCTGGTCCTTCCAGCACTATGCCGACTCCACTGCCTTTGAGGTTTGAGGATTCATCAACTGACAATAGCCATATGAAAGGGGCGATTTCTTCCACAGGGGACGAAAACTCTACTAGGAAATCGGCCAGAACATGCGACTTGATGCTACCTCTGGGAAGATACTAGATGTCGTATTCAGATAATTCTACTGCCCAGGCACCATTCTTCCTGCGATGTCTGGCTTCCCAAGCACCTGCTTAATGGGGTAATTGGATTTGACAACAACTCTGTGTCCTTGGAAGTATGGGTGCAATTTTCTCGCCATTGCCACTACTGCTAAAGCGAGGCGCTCTATTTTCTGGTATCTTAGTTCTGCTCCCTTGAATACTTTGCTCACAAAATAAACTGGCTTTTCACCTTCGTCAGAATCTTGCACGAGGACGGAACTCATGGCGTTCTATGATATAAACAGGTATAGGAAAAGAACAGCGCCTGCATCTGGACGATGTAAAACGGGCGGGCTGGAGAGAAATGTCTTTATCTTTGCGAAAGCCTCCTCGCATTCTTCGGTCCATTGAAAGCGTTCCTTCTTCTTGATTGAGGCAAAGAATGAGAAGGCTTTATCGCCGGCACAAGATAAGAACCTGGAAAGCGCCGCGAGCCTCCCTGTCAGCTGCTGCACTTCTTTGATATTAGAGGGGCTTCTCATGTTGATTATCGCTTGACACTTGTCAGGGTTTGCTTCGATACCGCGCCTGGTCAGCATAAAGCTCAAGAACTTTCCGGCGTGAACCCCGAAAGAGCATTTGGCTGGGTTGAGGCGCATGTTGTATGCTCGGACTTGATCGAAGATCTCTTCCAGGTCCTTTGAATGGCTTTTATCCTGCTTTGTCTTTACCACCAAATCGTCGATATAGACTTCCAAGTTTTTTCCTATTTGCTCTGCGAAGGCGGTGTCCATGAATCTTTGAAAATTAGCACCGGCATTCTTCAAACCGAAAGGCATGACTTCGTAGTGATAGTTTTGATGGTTGGTCATGAAAGCGGTTTTTGGGGCGTCGATGGGATCCATCTTTATTTGGTTGTAACCGGAGTATGCGTCCATAAAACTTAGGGTTTGATATCTTGAGGCGTTGTCAATCAGGTGGTCGATATTTGGGAGGGGATAGGGGTCCTTTGGGCAGGCGGTGTTTAAATCGGTGTAATCGACACACATGCGCCATTTTCCATTAGATTTTTTCACGAGGACGACATTGGCCAGCTATGTAGGATATTTGATCTCACTTATGAAACGGGCATCTCTTAGTTTAGCGACTTCTTCATCTACTGCTTTTCTCCTCTCCTCGCCTAACTTCCTTTTGCGCTGAGCAACCGGTTTCACTCCTGGGTGTAGGGCGAGGTGATGGCATACGATGGCAGGGTCTATGCCTGGCATATCTGATGGTTGCCAGGCGAACAAGTCTAAGTTTTTCCTCAGAAGATTTATCAGACTTTGCTCTTCGGCGGGATTTAGAGAAGTCCCCACATTGGTTGTTTGATGTGGTTCTGGGCCTATTGTGACTTCTTTCAGGTCCTCTGTAGGTTCAAGGCGCTCGTTGTGGAACTCTTCCCTCGGGTCTAAGTCGATTGCGTTTACTTGGTGAGCCTTACTGCTGTTGGCTCCCTTTCCTTCCATGGTTGCTTGCAAGGCTTCGTTATGGTTGCGAAGCTGCCAGATCTGTTGCTGTAGGGCTTCTAAGGCTGCTGGGTCCTTCATCAACGGTGGCGATGACGGTTGTTTGAGTCGGTTATAAAGACTAAGATTGGTGGTTGGAGATTAGCGATTAGGATCGCGAATCTTAGGGAGAGGATCAGTTTTTTGAACAAAGAACAGGTTGAACGTTTGATTAGAGTTAGAGATGGATTTAGGGTTGAATCGCGGCGGATTCAGATGTTTTAGGGTTGCTCCTGAAAGATGCGGCGGATTCACGACGTTCCGGTGATGTTCAGAGGCTGTGGATCGACTGCCTTCTTTCAAAGATGGTGGCTAGGTTAGTTTTACTGTAGCCCCACGGTGGGCGCCAACTGTACTGGTTGTGAGTACAATGCAGGAAAACTAGGGTTTTCAGAATCTATTTAGGTCATGCCTTGGGGATGATCCCAAGGTTACTATTTGTAGCTTCAATTTGGGCCTATCCGGTCATGGTTTTGGGCCCAAATTGTAAAGGGCCAAAACCATGACTAAGGCGCCCTCATAGGCTGCTGAGGACGCCCCCAGATGGTATCCTTTAGGAGAGCTCCCTAAGGTTATATATGACTGTCAGGTGGGCCTTGTGCCCTTCTGGAAGGCGACCAGCCTTACTCTAAGGGTTCAAGCCCTTGTCTGTAGGGCCCTAAGGCCTAAAAGGTAAGATCTGCAGTCCAACATACTTTTATTAACTTAGTCTGCATGCGAAAATATTTTCACAATTTTTTTCTTTGAAATAATTGAAAACATGGAATTTTTCTTTATGTTAATTTTAAGAAAATTTTGCCAAAACTTTCCTTATTTTTACAAGATTTTCCAAAAAAAAAAAGTTTTTTCAGTTCTATTTTCCTTGAACATCACACAATTCCTAAAGCACTCTCAGTTAGCGGTGGACATCGGGCGGGTTCGGGCTCAAGAGCTCGACCCAAGCCAACCCGTGGGTGAAGAAATGAGACCCTCATCTGCCCAATTTTCATATTCGGTTTTTAAGGGTTGGGTTCGTGCGGGTCACGGGTCAGCGGGTCGGTTAACACAGTTCTAAACAAAATAGAAAAATGTTGTGCATGAGCTTAAGAAAATTCTCCAGATCCGTGTAAGTCTGTAACAATGGCAGCTCACACCATTTTGTAATAATGAAAAAAAGATTAAGGAAGAAAGAGAAGGAGGTCACGTGTCTTTGGTGAGTTAAACAATTGTATTCCATTATAATAATTATAATAAATAATAATAATAATAGTAATGAATAGTGATAAAGGTAAGTCTAGGTGTAGCAATAATAGGCTATTGAATAGTCTGATTGATATACACGAGGCGTCAGATCCACTCACAACACCACTTAAATATTTAATTAAATATAATGAATTAACTTTAGAAAAAAAATTTTGTGACCCATATCCAAAAAAAATTATTTTTTTGACCCTCTTTAAAAATTATTTATCAAAATGACCCACTTTTATTTTTGGTGTGTTTTTTTTGTTGTTTTGGGCCATTACCGTCATTTCAATTGGCGGTAATGGCAGGTTTTACACAGGGGGTGCAGGCTGCAACAGTAGGTGTGGCAGGCAGCAGGTTTTTTTTAATATTTTTCTGCTCATTACCGCCGTTTGGATTGGCAGTAATGGGCCTACCCATTTTTTTTTTCGTTTTCTTCTTTCAATATTTTACTGTCGATTTTTTTCGTATGTCATATTGGAGGAAGCTGATTTAGTTGGAATTGAAATACCAAAGAAGCAGCTGAGTGATTTGCTTTTCAAAGATGAATCAAATAGAGCAGTGATTTCCATTTATGGTATGGGAGGTTTAGGGAAAACTACAATAGCTAAACAAGTCTATGATGATCCAACAGTCAAGAAGCGTTTTAGGATTCATGCTTGGGTTAATAATCTCTCTCAATCTTTCAAAATGGAAGAGTTACTAAAAGACCTAGTTGAACAGATTCATATTCTCATTGGAAAACCAGTTCCAGAAGTAGTTGAAAGGATGAAAAGTGACAAGCTGAAAGAGTTGATTAAGGACAAGCTGAAAGAAGAAAACAAAAAAAAATGGGTAGGCCCATTACCGCCAATTCAAACAGCGGTAATGGGCAGAAAAATATTAAAAAAAGCATGTTGCCTGTCACACCTACTGTTGCAGCCTGCACCCCCTGTGTAAAACCTGCCATTACCGCCAATTGGAATGGCGGTAATGGCACAATACGACAAAAAAAACACACCAAAAATGAAAATGGGTCATTTTGGTAAATAATTTTCAAGGGGGGTCAAAAAAATATTTTTTTTTTGGATAGGGGGTCACAAAAAAAAATCTTAACTTTATGTCTTGTAATTCGGGCGGGTTCGGACACCGATGGATCAAATTTTTCCACCCGAACCCGCCCGTCTTAACCCGTTCTAACCTGAAATTTGTTTTACTGGACCCGCAGACCCGTATGAAACCACCCGTTTTTCTCTTTTTGGACTCGGTTTGGGCGGGTTTCCTCGGGCTGCGGGTATCTGTCCAGCCCTACTCTCAATATAATCACACAGTAGTCATCAATATTTAAAGAGAGGCTACTCGGGCTAAACTATATATGGGTCTTACAACAATTAACTTTCTAAATTCCACTTTTTTATTTTAGAGGATTTCTTAATTCCTCTCATTTATTCAAGATATTCTTCATTTAGAGATAAAGGTAGTTGATTTTATGATGCACCATTCACTTCTGATCTTTTCGTCTTTTCGTCTTTTCCTCTCTTTCATTTTCACCTTTATAACAAAACCATCTCTCCCTTATCAGGTTTCCAAAAGATTAATTTCCAGATTTTGCCTTATCTTTATTCAAAATAAGGGTATGAGAGAGAAGAGTGCAAAAAAGAAAACAACAAGCATTCCTTATTTTACAACACACTTCAATAAGAGTATGATTCTTAACGCATATGGCTTTCTGTTTCATTGACGGGACAGTGCATATATGACCTAACTATAGGGAATGGAGTCCCAAACAGAACCTTTTCACAATTAAAGGAGAAAAGAACTAAAGAAGGAAACAATGTTAACTTATTCTAAACTCGCTCGACTCACAAGTGAGTCATTTGCTCATTATGACTCACCTGTTCACTCGTTCTAAACTCGGCCGACTCGTTCCTCTAACTCATTGCCTCAAATGTTCACTCACAACAAAAAGCTTCAGCATCTTCCGCAGAAAACGGTGGTTGAAGGAACAACATCGAGTGGTGTGAATGAAGAATCTTACTTTTAAAGATATCTTAAATGTGTATTTTAACTTTTAAGCTCCTCCCATAAGTAGGGATGGCAATGAGTATTTAAGTAGGATACCACATTGCGCTCGGCATGTGACAACTCATAAAATAGTATGAATCATAGTATTTAGCCAAATAAAACATCTAAAATAGCTCTAAAAAATTATACGCAAGTGGGAGTGAGTGGTTACTGTATTAAATAGCTTTTAGGTTTAGACTTATTTAACTAAATAAATTAATTAATTATACACAGAATAAATAAATTATTTATCATATTACATAAATATGTATATGCGGGTTACGGGGCCAGACAATATTCTACCTTACCCGCGTCCATACCCATTCAAAATTTTGGGTAATTACCTGGGCCCAAGCCCGGACCCATGTAAGCTGGGTTCCACCCTATCTATTGAGGGTATTTCTTACTGGTACTAATTAGACCTGGTTTCAATTGTCATCCCTACCCATAAGTATTTATAAAGCAAACTAATTAAATGGTTTTTACTTCGCAAAATTACACTAGAAATCTTTTATATTATTTAGTTATAATACATTGGTCATTTAAGAAATCTTTTATACCATTACACTTAGGCATGTTCAAAACTGAACCAATTCAATAGAAAAACCGCAAATTGAACCAACTCAAACCGAATCTCAAAAAACTGCATTTGGTTTGGATGTATTCGGATCATTTTTTTACTCAACAGTATGGTTTGGTTTGATTTGCGGTTTTTATTTTACCAACCAAACCAAACCGCAACATAAGTAAAACACTAATTAAACATATGTCATCTAGACCAATACTTATAGAAACTCAATTGAAACTTTTTTAAAATGACATATTTTTTCTCTTGATAAGTTTCTTCTTTGCTTTTTATTTCAAAAGTGTATTCATATGCTACTTGAACTTTTAGTAAATGTTAAAATCTTAGTCTTTTGTATTTCTTACAATATGATTACTTTTTGTTTACGTTTTAAATTTGGTCTATGTAGTTGGAAATTTTTTTAATTGAAATAAAATTGTAATGTTAGATGAAATTTAAAACATTGTTGAAAATATATTTTGAACTTGATTTTAATGTTGGAAAAAAATTGTATTGTCTCGAAAAAACCGCACCAACCGATCCAAACCAAACCGTATTAGTTTGGTTTGGTTTGATTCAGATTTTATTTTAAAAGTCAACCGAACCAAACCAAACTGCATGTTTTTTTATCTTGCAGTTCAGATAACTTTTAGCCTCAAAACCGAACTAAACCGCACCGCAAACACCCCTAATTACACTAATTAGCATTTGTAACTCCCTGAATTTGCATTGAAATCTTTTAACTCTTCTTTTATTGGTCATAGTCTCATGGGCTTACCTTCGACAACCACTCCTCTGATGTTGTATGTACTCATCACCATTCAAGTTCAACATCTCATGTTAAAATGATAATATTAAGGTACGCACATTCTTTTTCTTTTTTAATGGCAAAATATAATATATACGAAAACAAAGGACACTATAGACCCCAACACCGCTGCAAAAGGAAAAAACACCAAACCCTATACGTTTTATTCCTTCTTTACCTTTTTAATAAGATTGTAATCATGTCAATATCATATTTAATACTCTAGAAGAGGAGAAATTTTAAGGAAAATAAGAATCAAAGGAATATGATTCTGACGTGTGATGTCTAACACCCTAATTTTCAAAGGAAGAAATCATTTTTTTCCTTTTTTAAAACAACTCAAAACCTTTCACTAAAGAATTCACCATTACCTTTAATTTAAAATCATATTAAATAATTTCTTTTGAAATCATTTTTCAAAAATAATGATCTGAATCAGCTGTCACATTTTTATAAAACACTTCTAGGTAATGAGTTTTCAACTCGAATCATACACTTCATAAAACATAAAACAATGTAAGTGTATTTATTTTTCTTGGTAGTATCATTTACATCGGTGCCCAAACAAAAGTAGAGAAAATTCATATAAGAATCTACAAACAGAAATCGAAGATGACCCTTAACACAAAACTGAAATGACATGGTACAAAAACCCACTGTCATACCCCAATTTTTGACCTAAAATTTATTTTTTTTACTCGTCTTTTTAGTTCGGAATTTTTCGTCGTCTCAGACGAAATTTCGACAGAGAGGTATTTTAAAATACCTCATTTTTTTAATTTCGTCCGGATCCGTCTTGTTGTTTTTATTTCTATCTTTATTCTTTTAAATATTTTTATTGTTATTTTATTTAGCATTTTTATTTATTTTTTCTTCCTTTTTATTCACTTACCTTTTTTAAATATCTGACCTTTTTTGTAGAGTAGACTTTGTTAATATTTATTTTGTTTTAATTTGTCATTTAAGCCGCCATTCATTGTCCTTTATGGACAGTGATGACAAATTAGTGTATATTAGAGTCAGTCAGTCATCAGCAAGAGGGCGGAAACAAAGAACGGAAAAAATCATCAGAAACCAAACACCACCTCAAACCTGTAAACACCACAACCAGCCGTACCAAACACCACCATCAATACCAAACACACAACCAGCCACAAAACCACCATAAAAACCCCAATCAAACCCACAAAACAACACAGCCATTCGGCCATCTCCCCCCACAAACTCACCACACGCGGCCTTATCCTCCACATCCCAAAGCCGCGCCACTCACCTCCCACACACCTACAGCTGCGCGGCCAGCCTCCTCCTCCACATCCCAAAGCCGCGCCACTCACCTCCCACACACCCACAGCTGCGCGGCCAGCCTTCTCCTTACCGTATACCAAGCCGCAACCACCACACCTAAGTCTCACAAAAAATCAAAAAAACAAGTCCGAACCATAAATCTCACGAAACCGAGCCAAAACGGAACCAAGGTAGTTTTTTTCCGAAAGTTTTCAAACCTAGATCTAGTGGTTTTAAAAAAGACTTTGAAAAACCCAGTTTGATTTTTGAAAAGGAGAGTGAAAAGGATATTTAGAAAACGCTTTTTTTTTTAAAAAAAAGAAATTTTTTTAGTTCCGGCACGGTGGCGCCGCCGTCTAGGCCGGCGGCCACCGCGCCGGAAAACTGTTTTCCAGTCACCTGAAACCTAGAGAGAAGGCAGAGCACTTTGGTAGAGAGAAAAACTAGAGAGAGTGGGAAGAAGAAAATGAGGGTAAAAAAACTAGAAAATGATATATATCCTCCCAAATCCTTAAGCCCAGCACTCAGCCCAGTTTCTTCTCCCTCCAATTTTCCAGATTGCTGTCCCCCCCCCCCCTTTTTTTTATGCACCCCCTTTTTTCTCTATTTTCTTGTCTTTTATTTTCTTTCCTTTTATTTCTTTTCTTGCATTTTAATTTCAGTTTTATTTTTATTCTCATGCATTTTACCTCACTGCCTTTATTTTTAGCACATCATGCATTTTTTTATTTTATTATTTTTCTTTTATTTCATGCATTTTCATTTCTTTTGTTTATTTTAGCATATTTATTTATTGCATTTGCAATTTTATCTTTGTTTATTTATTTTGTTTTTATTCTATTAGAATGTATTTAGGACCAATGTAAAATATAAATGAGAATATGAACTGACACCCACACTTTATTTATTCTGCTTTATGTCTTTTATTTTTTATTTCGCTTTTAAAAAAAATACAAAAATATTAGGTTAGTTTAATTTCAAAAGAGTTTCGTGGTGATCCAACGTCACCACGGAATTTCCTCGCGTTTAGCTTTTTTTAGTCTTAGTTTATTAAAAACAAAAAAAAACAAAAACATGCAAATAAATCAAAAATCACAAAAAAAAAAAATCTTAAACAAACCTTGATTTTCAATCAAGTGTCCTTTTTCCTCTTTTATTTTCTTTAAATAACCATTAATCTATTTTAATAACACTAGAATCATTTTCAAAATAAAAAACACAAACCAATTCTCCTTTTTGCCACTTGGCCTTTATTTTATCTTTAAAACCTTTTTTAAAACTAATAAAAAACACAAAACAAATCAACCGTCATTTTTACCCCGAACTACGAGCTTTTGATCCCTCACGGGTACGTAGGCAAAGGACCTTGTCCTTCCAAATCATAAAAAATACAAAAAAAACATTTTTATTTTTTTCTTCACTATTCTAATTCATTCTTTTCTTTCTTGAAAAAAATAAGCAAGTTATAACCAAAATAAATAAATAAAATCAAGAGGTTCTCGTAGAGTACTACGAACGTTTAGGGTGCTAACACCTTCCCTAAACGTAACTAACCCCCCCGAATCCTAAATCTTTAAAAATGTGGTAATTTAGAACTTTTTTCCACTTTTCTTTTGAAAAATTAAAAGTTCAGTCGTGAAATAAAATTAGTGAGTCAACGCTAATCAATAGCTTGATCTCCGAAAATCACCGCGACAGAAATGGCGACTTCACTGGGGAATCCCTAAGAGGGTTGAGCCTAACTTGAATTTATTTAATTATTTTGTGCTATAACTTGCTTAAAACATAAAAAAAATGTAAATACATGCCTATGTGTTTCTTTTCTTTTGCGTGAGTGGCGAGATAAGTCCTACACCCGGACTTGAGGGAAACATAAGATAGGAAGGTGGTATAATCAAAGTGTCTTTCCGAGAGTGAGTTTCGAATGTGGCACATGTGATAACCCCACTCAATGGAGGAATCTTGGAAGTATTACTATGTTGGCATGAGTAGTCGTGTTCGGCATTGTTATTTTCAAGTGACCTATGAAGTTGAGGACCTTTAGAGTTACCTTTAACCCATCTTGGCCTTTTAGGACGTAGTGCGGTGGCTAATCAAGAGTAGTCTTGAATTGGTTGATACGCGATACTACACTCAAACGAGACTTTCCTACGAACGTCGTTGGACCGGGAGTAGTCCCGTAATCCGACAATATTCGGAAGTGGTCGATGACTTTGGGAACTTGGTAGAACCCGTGATACAGGTACATGTGAAACCATAGTCCTTACCAAATGGCGTGTTTACCCTCGACTCCAACATTATTGGACTTAACCTCACCATGTTTTCTCCGCTTCTTTAGCACAATCATGCATACATGCATCCATGCATAAATTCATTTTTTGATCCAATTATCGAAGGACTTAAACAAGTTTTTTTTTTGTGAACATCATAGAGGAGCACTAGGAAGTACACCTTCAAGAGCCCTGATTTGTTGAATTTAAGGAAGCTAGGAGTCTTAAAAAAAGAATTTTTCCTGTTAAAATCTAGCTTCCACTAAAGGACTTTTGAATTGGTCCCTTGGCTTGGTTTCTAAGAAATAACTATTTTGTAATGCCTTTGTGCTCAAATGAAATGCTCAAACCATGATGTTTACTAGGGGTGGGCAAAAATAACCAAAAACCAAATCGAACCGGTTAACCGAACCGAACCGTATCAAAATTAATTGAACCATTTCACAAATTCACGAACCGAACCATTATTTTAATAACAATTCACTAACTGAACCAAACCGTTAATAACCTCAATTATCCGAACCGAACCTTTTTAAAAAACTAACTTATTCAAAAAACAACTTAATGCAAAACAACTTAGTACGATCTCTTTTTAAAAAACAACTTATTCAAAATAGCTTATTTTACGCAAAACAACTTAGTACGATCTCTTTTTAAAAAACAACTTATTCAAAAAAGCTTATTTTATAAAAAACAGCTTATTACGATCTCTTTTTTAAAAAACAACTTATTTAAAACAGCTTATCTTATGCAAAACACGATAAGCTTTTTTGAAAACAATTTATTTTATGAAAAACAGCTTATTACGATCTCTTTTTAAAAAACAGTTTATCTTATGCAAAACAGCTTATTACGATCTCTTTTTAAAAAACAACTTATTCAAAAAAGCATCTCTTATTCAAAACAGCTTAATACCATCTCTTTTTAAAAAACAGCTTATTCAAAACATCTTATTTTACGCAAAACAACTTATTCAAAAAAGCTTATTTTATGAAAAAACAACTTATTACGATCTCTTTTTAAAAAATAGCTTATTCAAAATAGCTTATTTTATGAAAAACAACTTATTACGATCTCTTTAAAAAAAACAGCTTATCTTATGCAAAACAGCTTATTACAATCTCTTTTTTTTTAAAAAAAAAAAAAACTTATGAAATCGTAATAAATTGTTTTTTCATAAAATAAGCTTTTTTGAATAAGTTGTTTTTTAAAAAGAGATCGTAATAAGCTGTTTTGCATAAAATAAGCTGTTTTGAATAAGCTGGTTTTTTTAAAAAAATCGTAATAAGTTGTTTTTCATAAAATAAGCTTTTTTGAATAAGTTGTTTTTTTTTAAAAGAGATCGTAATAAGTTGTTTCACATAAGATAAGTTGTTTTGAATAAGTTGTTTTTTAAAAAGAGATCGTAATAAGCTGTTTTGAATAAGCTGTTTTTTTAAAAAGAGATCGTAATAAGTTGTTTTTTCATAAAATAAGCTGTTTTCAAAAAAGCTTATCTTGTTTTGCATAAGATAACCTGTTTTGAATAAGCTGTTTTTTAAAAAGAAATCGTACGAAGTTGTTTTGCATAAAATAAATTGTTTTGAATAAGCTGTTTTTTAAAAAGAGATCGTAATAAGCTGTTTTGCATAAGATAAGCTGTTTTGAATAAGTGTTTTTTAAGAAGATACATTTCGGTTCAAAATATTGGTTTTGGTTCGGTTTGGTTTGGTTCATAGGTAAGCAAATGGTTAACCGAACCATAACTTTGGTTCAGTTTGGTTAGTTCCAAAAATTAAACGGTTCGGTTCGGTTTTCCCGAACCATTTCATTAATTCAATTCGGTTTGGTTCGGTTTTATGGTTAACCGAACCATGCCCACCCCTAATGTTTACAATTACTTCAACAAAATCCTTCGAGAACAAATCATTCTTTTTTTGCATAAACATAATCATGCATCATACTGCATTCATAGCTTCTGAATCGAGTCTCATCCTCTGTTTCATCACCAAAAGGTCAATCTGCCGCAGTCAAAGAAAGTGGCCCGGCGCATTCATTACAAATCCACTCGCACCTACAACACTCGTGCAAACAGAAGAGAGAAAATGGATGTGGTCGTGCAAACACAAGGAGGGGTTTGCCGCAATTGGGTCACTGTTGACATTCCCTCAGTTACTCATGGGTCCAAGTAATGTGTTTTCGTTGTCTTGTCTTTTCAAAAAAATCCTTTTGTTTCGCCCGAGACGAAAGTGAAATCATGTAGGGCTCTACTTTTCTCTTCAAGTTACCACTATAAATGAAAAATTGTCGTTTCTTTCGCGACTTTTATTTTTATTCCTTGCTTTTTCTGGAAAATGGTAACACAAAAAACCCAAAAAATATTTTATTTTATTTTCAATCAATTTCAAAAGGTCTGCATTTTTCACTCATTTTCTAAAATTAATCATCAATCATATGCAAACTGAACACCAATAAACTCGTTGAACACTGTAACCCTATGCTCTCTCTCGACTTTGAGTTCCCTGTTCCCGAAGCTGAAGAGGAGGAGGATGAAGAGATTCCCGATGAGATCCCGCGGTTATTAGTGTATGATAGGATTAACTTGGGTTCAGGAGAACTGCCAATACAATATTCCTGGTCGAATCCCAGATGAATGGTGCCATTGAATCTGCTAAAAAAAACAAAACAAAAAGAGGAAAAATACATCAAGAAGATAGTGCAGAAAATGGTGGTCACCTACAAGGATTGGCATGGGATGCTCTCTTTCGTTTTGCATGAGTAACGTACTTCGGTGCGCACATCAGCAGGGGCAACCCCCCTTCTCTTACAGTTATACCAAAAAAAGATGAAACAATCTGTTGACGAGGAAGTTCGTCCCCGTGAATTTCGAGAAGGAGACCTTGTGGTTAAAAAGATGTTATCCTTTCAATCGGACTCCAGGGGCAAATGGACGTCTAATTATGAAGGCTCATATGTCGTCAAGAGCGCTTTCTCCGGTGGTGCAATGACCCTTACGACTATGGATGGTGATGAGCTTCCCCGTCTTGTGAACACAGATGCAGTCAAGAAATACTTTGTCTAAAAATAAAAAGAACAGCTCGGTAAGTCGAAAACCCGAAAGGGCGGCTTAGGCAAAAATGAGCGTCTCGGTGGACCGAAAACCCGAAAGGGCGGTCCAGGCAAAAATTAGAGACATAAAACAGAAAAATGATCATCCTGATAGGTCGAAAACCCGAAAGGGCGATCTATGCAAAAATTAAAGATCAAAAGACAAAGTAACCGCATCAGTTTGGCCATGACTCACTCGGGGCACGTTAGCTGTCAAAGAGACTCTGAATTTGAAGCATCCAAACAGTGGAATTCAAAGTTGTTAGGGAGAATGGCGGTTATTGTGTTCAATGTACCTTCCCCTTATATTTACCATTTTCCAAACTTTGTGAAATTCGTGGAGCCACGCCATTGGCGGGCCACCACTCTGTTAAATAAATTTGAGCCTGTGCCTTTTATTTGGAATTCCCATTTATTCCGTTTATAAAATTTCTTCTACTTTTGATGGTAGTACTTGAAGTAAAGTATTTTTCAAAAAAATAATAAATCTTTTTTATATTTTTGGAAAAGCATAAACAAAACATGTTCTCTCTGAACACATGAATAAGTGAAGTGTGCGCCAACATCTGTCCCAAGAACGGATAGACTTTGCAGGTTAAACATGGTCGATTGCTTGAAAAAAAAAACAAAGAAAGAAAAAAGAAAAGAGCTCGGTAAATCGAAAACCCGAAAGGGTGGCTTAGGCAAAAATGAGCGTCCCGGTGGATTGAAAACCTGAAAGGGCGGTCCAGGCAAAAATTAGGGGCATACAAAAGAACACATTCCCGGTGGATCGAAAACCCGAAAGGGCGATTCAAGCGAAAGTTAGGGATTCAAAAAGAAGAAAAAACAAAATATAAGCATGACCACGGAAACGCCAGTTCTTCTGCCAGGTCTATGGATTAACACGTCTCCCCCAGGAAGTGTTTATTCCCCATCAGTTGTTGCGGCTTTACCCCGTCAATGTTTTGATATGTTCTCAATGGCATCATTCCCAATGAAGATTGCAGAGTGTTCGTACTGCGCCGTCGGTCCACTTTCCATCTTACCTGTCCAGTCTTGTCTCATCAAGTTCATCGGTCATACCATCATACAAGTCAATCCTCCATACAGTCATACAAGTCGTATTGTCATACATACATTCATACATTCATGCATATACACATTCATGCATATACAACATACAGACAACATCATTCAGTACATGGTTGCATTAACCACCCTGAGTCTTGCTCTTCATATCAATCAATCATGAACAATTTGTAACTCTTTTTCCCCAAGTGTCATCCCCAGTGCGTCTAGTCCAAAGATGTCACCCTCATTTTCGCCAAGTGACAGTTCTTTAATGAACAGCTTGTGCATACCTTTTACCATCATGTCGTCAGTGGCAAGTTCGGCTACATCCCGAGCAGCTGACATTTATTTTTTATCCTGTCGTCAGTGGCAAGTTCGGCTACTTCCCGAACAGCTGACATTCACCTTTGCTTCTTGTCGTCAATGGCAGTTCGGCAACAACCCGGACAGTTGACATCTACCTTTATTTCTTGTTGTCAATGGCAGTTCAGCAACAACTCGAACAGTTGGCATTTAACCTTTATTCCTTGTCGTTAGTGGCAGTTCGGCAACATCCCGAACAGCTGACATTTACATTTTACCTTCTTTAAGCTACCCTCACAATGGTAGTAGGTAAAATATTTTGTCTGCCTTTTTTAAAGCTATCCGCACACCGATAGTAGGCAAGGTCTTTTCTCTTTATATTACCTTTTTTAAGCTATCAGTACACGATAGTAGGTAAAACATGTCATCTGTCTTTTTTAAGCTATCATCTTTGTTGATAGTAGACAATGTCTTCTTCTATTACCTTTTTTAAGCTATCAATTCACGATAGTAGGTAATACATGTCATCTGTCTTCTTTAAGCTATCATCTTTGTTGATAATAGACAATGTCTCCTTCTATTACCTTTTTTAAGCTATCAGTACACGATAGTAGGTAATACATGTCATCTGTCTTTTTTAAGCTATCAGTACACGATAGTAGGTCAACTCGAATCATACACTTCATAAAACATAAAACAATGTAAGTGTATTTATTTTTCTTGGTAGTATCATTTACATCGGTGCCCAAACAAAAGTAGAGAAAATTCATATAAGAATCTACAAACAGAAATCGAAGATGACCCTTAACACAAAACTGAAATGACATGGTACAAAAACCCACTGTCATACCCCAATTTTTGACCTAAAATTTATTTTTTTACTCGTCTTTTTAGTTCGGAATTTTTCGTCGTCTCAGACGAAATTTCGACAGAGAGGTATTTTAAAATACCTCATTTTTTTTAATTTCGTCCAGGTCCGTCTTGTTGTTTTTATTTCTATCTTTATTCTTTTAAATATTTTTATTGTTATTTTATTTAGCATTTTTATTTATTTTTTCTTCCTTTTTATTCACTTACCTTTTTTAAATATCTGACCTTTTTTGTAGAGTAGACTTTGTTAATATTTATTTTGTTTTAATTTGTCATTTAAGCCGCCATTCATTGTCCTTTATGGATAGTGATGAAAAATTAGTGTATATTAGAGTCAGTCAGTCATCAGCAAGAGGGCGGAAACAAAGAACGAAAAAAATCATCAGAAACCAAACACCACCTCAAACCTGTAAACACCACAACCAGCCGTACCAAACACCACCATCAATACCAAACACACAACCAGCCACAAAACCACCATAAAAACCCCAATCAAACCCACAAAACAACACAGCCATTCGGCCATCTCCCCCCACAAACTCACCACACGCGGCCTTATCCTCCACATCCCAAAGTCGCGCCACTCACCTCCCACACACCTACAGCTGCGCGGCCAGCCTCCTCCTCCACATCCCAAAGCCGCGCCACTCACCTCCCACACACCCACAGCTGCGCGGCCAGCCTCCTCCTTACCGTATACCAAGCCGCAACCACCACACCTAAATCTCACAAAAAATCAAAAAAACAAGTCAGAACCATAAATCTCACGAAACCGAGCCAAAACGGAACCAAGGTAGTTTTTTTCCGAAAGTTTTCAAACCTAGATCTAGTGGTTTTAAAAAAGACTTTGAAAAACCCAGTTTGATTTTTGAAAAGGAGAGTGAAAAGGATATTTAGAAAATGCTTTTTTTTTAAAAAAAAAAAAGAAATTTTTTTAGTTCCGGCATGGTGGCGCCGCCGTCTAGGCCGGCGGCCACCGCGCCGGAAAACTGTTTTCCGGTCACCTGAAACCTAGAGAGAAGGCAGAGCACTTTGGTAGAGAGAAAAACTAGAGAGAGAGTGGGAAGAAGAAAATGAGGGTAAAAAAACCAGAAAATGATATATATCCTCCCAAATCCTTAAGCCCAGCACTCAGCCCAGTTTCTTCTCCCTCCAATCTTCCAGATTGCCGTTCGCCCCCCCCCCCCCCCCCCCCCCCCCCTTTTTTCTATTTTCTTGTCTTTTATTTTCTTTCCTTTTATTTCTTTTCTTGCATTTTAATTTCAGTTTTATTTTTATTCTCATGCATTTTACCTCACTGCCTTTATTTTTAGCACATCATGCATTTTTTTATTTTTTTATTTTTCTTTTATTTCATGCATTTTCATTTCTTTTGTTTATTTTAGCATATTTATTTATTGCATTTGCAATTTTATCTTTGTTTATTTATTTTGTTTTTATTCTATTATAATGTATTTAGGACCAATGTAAAATATAAATGAGAATATGAACTGACACCCACACTTTATTTATTCTGCTTTATGTCTTTTATTTTTTATTTCGCTTTTAAAAAAAATACAAAAATATTAGGTTAGTTTAATTTCAAAAGGGTTTCGTGGTGATCCAACGTCACCACGGAATTTCCTCGCGTTTAGCTTTTTTTAGTCTTAGTTTATTAAAAACAAAAACATGCAAATAAATCAAAAATCACAAAAAAATCTTTTCTTAAACAAACCTTGATTTTCAATCAAGTGTCCTTTTTTCTCTTTTATTTTCTTTAAATAACCATTAATCTATTTTAATAACACTTGAATCATTTTCAAAATAAAAAACACAAACCAATTCTCCTTTTTGCCACTTGGCCTTTATTTTATCTTTAAAACCTTTTTTAAAACTAATAAAAAACACAAAACAAATCAACCGTCATTTTTACCCCGAACTACGAGCTTTTGATCCCTCGCGGGTACGTAGGCAAAGGACCTTGTCCTTCCAAATCATAAAAAATACAAAAAAAACATTTTTATTTTTTTCCTCACTATTCTAATTCATTCTTTTCTTTCTTAAAAAAAAATAAGCAAGTTATAACCAAAATAAATAAATAAAATCAAGAGGTTCTCGTAGAGTACTACGAACGTTTAGGGTGCTAACACCTTCCCTAAACGTAACTAACCCCCGAATCCTAAATCTTTAAAAATGTGGTAATTTAGAACTTTTTTCCACTTTTCTTTTGAAAAATTAAAAGTTCAGTCGTGAAATAAAATTAGTGAGTCAACACTAATCAATAGCTTGATCTCCGAAAATCATCGCGACACCCACCAATGACATCAAGCTATACTGCTTCTGATAGCAAACCAAGTCATCTCATTGGTGCGTCTTCAACGTCAAGTCGATATCAACAACTAAAATACTAGGAAAGGCTGGTGACACCCATGCCCAAATTTTCACGGGTAATGTAACAGACCGATTTTTAGGATTTATTTATTTAATTGTTTATGCGTGTTTAATTGTTTATTTTGGTGATTTATTGAATTTTGGGAGTTGAAGGTTATTTTAGTAATTTGAGAGTTAGTGGCATATTTGAAATATGTTAGAAGTTTAGTATTTGAATAGTTGAAATTGTAACAAACCTAATTAGTGGGATAACAAACCCTAGAAACCTATTATAAGTACATTAGTTAGTGGTGAGTGAATTAGATTATTCATTATTCACAAAACTTTTGAGAGGCAAGAGAGAGATAGAGAGACGAGGCTTGGAGAAGAGGAAAGCTAGAGAATCAAAGGGGAAGGAGAGGATTGCACTAAGAATAGCAGGAATAGCGAGGAAACTAAGGTAAGAGGGGAGATTATGATTAACATATGGGTTTAAGAAGCAATTGTGTGTTTGGGAGCTCTTAGATTATAGCTTAATTTTATGAATTATGATTAATTATGTTGATTTTCGTGCTCTTTGTTGATGACTGAATTGAATATGTGTTAAGTTGTTGATTTCATACTTTTACTTCGTCAAACTCATGTTTGATTTTGTTATTTGTGAACTTTGTGAAATTTGGTGAATTTGATGAATTTTAATGAGAAACATGATATTTGATGATATTTATGTTTAATTGAATTGATTATGAGTATGATTATGTGTTTGGGTTAGGGAATTATGAAGTTATGTCATTTAGGTTAAGTTGGAATTAGGGTTGTTGTTGTTTATGTGAAAATTGATTAAATTGGTGAATTTGAATGAATTATTGACATAATTGATTTTAAGTTGATTTATGTTGTTAATCATGTGCTTATGAACATGTTGATGTGATTAGAAAGTTGGAATTGTTGATGTACAAATCTGTTTGGGATTTTAAGTTGTTTTGGGAAAAAAAATGGGTTTTTGAGACGAACTTTGAAAATTAACCGAAAATATTGTGAAATTCATATCAATTGATGTTTTGTTGTGTAAGAATTGTTCAATTTGAGTGTATTGATCATGGTTAATATCTGTAAATTAATTTTGGGTTGATGGGGATCAAAAATGTGATTGGGCGAGTTTTAAGTGATTTCCGTAGCCGTAGTAACCACTGACAGCAACAACGTTTTCTGTTACATCCCTTTTTTCACTAGTTTTTATTTTGAACTGGGTTTAGGTGTAAACATGAAAGTTGTAGATATGGATGTTAGCTTTAAACTGCCGTTGGTTGGACTTCATTTAGATTTCTAGAACTTGAGTTATGATCAAAATACTACACATCGGTCATGACACATTTTTCGTGAAAACTTTCGCTTACTTTTTTTTAATGAATCTTGAAACATCCCTAAAATTAATGACGAGTCTAGGGAATCATTTAGAGTTTATAAATGAGTAGGTAAATATGAAGTTGTGATCTTTAATGATGTTTGGTGTAGTTTGTGTGATTAAATCATGAAACTTAAATTATGAGAATGTTGAAGATTGTAAATACTTGATGTTGTGATGGTTGTGATGTGTTGCTGTTTACACATGATATTGATAATGCTATTGATGATACTATTGATGATGATATTTATGATGATATTGATGATGCTATTGATGATATTGAATGATATGTGATAATGATACATGTTATGTGTTAAGTGACGATGTTTGAGTAAATGATGATGATGTTTAATTACTTGACTTGATGTGTGGCCTTAGTGATTTGATAATGCGTTAGGTGATGATATGTTATATGACGGAGTGAATTGTATAACAAGTGGTGAGTGTATTTGGTGAGCATTGTCGAGTCTCTTTATGGGTCCATGCATTCATAAGTCAGTCTGGTGTGGTGTGTGGTGATTTCATTGCGGGGTTTTAAGATCTCGAGGATTTCATTGGCGATTGTATGGTGAATTCATTGCGGGGTTTTAGATCTCGAGGAGTTCATCGGTGGCGGTACCGTAAAACATATAGAGTCGTGTTAGGTGCATTACATTCATAGAAGTCGTGTTTGGTAATGTTTTGGCGCGAATTTGTGCATTAAGGTGGTAAATGCTTAATTGATGAGTTCTTGTGATTGTGATTGAATTGTAAATGAATTGATGATACTTGATGAATCTTGAGTGTTTGATATATGATTGGAAATTATGATTGAGATTATAATTGAATATGAATGTGATATGAATGCTGAATTATGTAACCATGATTGTTTATTTAAATGTATATGTGATAATTGTTGATGTGGCTTGTCTGACATACATGCGTTTATTATTCCCTTATGTTGAACATATATCTTACCCTCCAGTGGCTTTATTGTCGCCTCATCCTTGGGTGAATCCCTCATGGATGTAGACTTGCAGGTTGAGGAATAGCTTTTTCGTGAACATGTCGAGGATGACGTTTGCCTACTCGAGTTTATCTGCTTTGGAGTCTAGCTTAGGAGCTCTGATTAGGACTTAGGGTTTTTCTATGTTATACTATGAGATCTTTGGATCGACCCTTGTTGAGTTGATATGTTAATTTATATGTTATGACCGAGACATGACAATTGCCTTGATGTTAATTATGTTTTATTCCGCTGCGATGTGATTTAATTGATGAAGTTTTTATCATAAATATTTGATATGAGACGTATGTTGAATTAGTAAAGTTCCAATGTAGGATAAATGCATGATTTATCTTTATATTTATGTTCTCGGGGATTGGGGCTTTACAGGTAAAGTACAGGGTCACGATCTAAAAACAACATAATTACATAAATACAACATGCATAATGTACATACATGTAAATGACATTCATATAAACATTCCACATACAGGATAACATGTACTTGCTGTGAGTACAATATCTAAAACTAGAATTTGGAACTGTTTAAGTGATGCCTTGAGAGTGCCTCTCAAGTGGGTATTATAGCCTTATTTGGGCCAGGTTTTCTGTGGCTTAGACCCCAAGTAACTTGGGCCCAAAGCCACGTTTAGAGCATTCTAGAGAATTCTAGAAGCTCTTTAAGGCGGCGCCCCCTATAAAGCTCGCCTAAGGTCTTTTTGGTACTTCTGGAGGGCTTTGTGTCCTTAAATGATAAGATTGATAGTCCACAACCCAACAAGCACGAGTCTTGGGACAAGGCGAAGTGATTAACTGTGAGTATTTGATGGTTCGCAGCCCAACAAGCACTAGGCTCGAAGAGGAAAGGTGATTGTCTAGAGTTTGTAATGGGCAACAACCCAACATGTTTTAGGCTCGACAAGGTGAGATCACTTTACTGTGAAGATTGGTAGTCCACAGCCCAACAAGCATGAGTCTTGGGATAAGGCGAAGTGGTTAACTGTGTGTCTGATGACGGGTGACGTCTAACTACGACGAGGTCGTGCGGATAGGGCACGACCTTTGTGATTCTGACAGATTCGGATCCAACGATTGAGATGGGGCGACCTTTCACTTATGCTGACGTGTTAGAATCTGGGTGATCCTCGAGATTCTTGCCCAATCAGTGTCTGCTTTTTCGGGCTTCCCTAGGCGTCGGTTCCTTAAATGTTAAGTTTTCAGTTTCACTTTCCCATTTCGTACTTCTCTCTTTCTGCTTTTCGCTCCCAGGTCCTTTTGGTTCTCCGAAGTTTTCTTCAGTCCAAGTTGTTTTCAAGTCTTCACGGTCTACTCTTTGTTCAGGTACCTTTCTTTACTCTCTGATTTTCTTATCATTCGCGTTGTAGTGATTATGGTAAAAATTTAGGGAGTGTGAAGAAATGGGCATGGAGATTCCACCGGTTACTTTTGAGGAGAGGAGTAAGTTATGAAAGGATAACATAAATCATACAAAATGACCGGATGGGTCTATTGATTGGGTAGTGTTCGAAAAAGCTTACTATGGTCATTCTATGTTGGCGTTGTTTCCGATAGATTCGGAGAGTGAGGGTGAGAGTAGTGGTGCCTCCTCTGACTGCATTTTGCTTTATGCTTCCCCAGGACCTCAGCGTAGAAAAGGGATTTGTTTCGAGATGTCGTCCAATGAATCAAGTGGGGAAAATTTTGCAAAGGACGTCGTTCGCTCTGCGATTGTATATACAGATCCAAAACGCATGGCGTTTTTCCGGAGCAAGCTTTTCATTTCGTCTACTGGGAACGAGGAGGATGTAGTCACTGAGGCTTGTCGTCCAGGAGAGAAGGTTTGCCTTCGTCGCCCAAAAGGAGTGAAGGACGAGATCTTCCATATGTATGTCGCCGTGTTCGAAGATCTGGGTGTGAAGTTTTCCTTTACGCAGTTTGAAGTGGATGTCCTGAGGATTTTGAACGTGGCGCCGTCGCAACTTCAACCAAACAGTTGGGCGTTCATCTGCGCCTTTGAGATTTTGTGTGACAGATTGGGTTTTCAGTCCTCAGTTGGTCCTTTCTTTACCTTTTACAGGACAAAGGGGTGGACAAGCTCTCCTGGGTTTCCTTCAGCGCCCATCCTAACAGGCACTTATTTCTTCCGTATGCTTCACATTACAAGAATTGGAGGGAGACGTTCCTTCGGACAAGTGGAGCCAAGGGTTGTGAAGTGGCCGCCATGAAGGTGAACGGTGAGCCCAAGTTTCCTCTATGTTGGACGAGTAATCCTGCTTTAATAAAGGGGTATGAATATGAAAAATTGGATGCTTATGAAAAGGATGTGTTATGCTTCCTTGAGAAAATGTTTCCTCTGAACATATGGGAGCTATTGAATAGGGAGGGGGACTCCGTGAGACTAGAGAGCTACTTGCGTGAGTAACTTTACTTCTCTGTCGTTTTACCATTGTGGAATATTATTTTCGTTGTTACTAACTTCATTTCCTTTGCTTGGTTTCTTTTATTTTGTAGAACCGATGGCACCCATGTCAGGCGCTAAGAGGAAGAAATATTTAGAGGATGCTAGAGTGAAAAGGGCTGCGGTGGGGAGTGTTGGAAACGACCCGTCCGATGTTATACGTAGAAAAACCAAGAGAAAAGTGGAAGCCATGATGGAGGTTATCTCAGATGGCGAGACGGTTACAAAGAACTCGCCAGAGAAGAAGAAGTGTAAGGCTGGGAAGACTGGGGCGAGCAAAAAGGTGGATGACGCCGAAGCGAGTGAGAAAGGAAATTCTTTCTGGGATCGGGAGTTTGATTTCCAGAGTTACATGAAGGAGCATGTGAGTTTTTATCCTGCTGACGTGGAGGCTGGTCAGCAAGGTATGGTTCCTTTGATGATGAGGGATGTGGGCGTCCACTGCCTCCATTCGCTGGTAATGTTAGATGCCATTGGGTGAAAGCATGACGACTTTGTGTAGAAGAAAGGTGATCTGCAGGAGAAGGTGAGGCTACTGGAGAATGAGTTGAAGGCGATGAAGGAGGCAAAAGATGTTGCGGTGAAGGAGGTGAAAGACTCTCTGGTGGCGGAATATGACAAAAAAATGGAAGATTTGACTTCCGAACGTGATGCACTGCGAGCGAGCTTGGAGGAAGATTTGAAGCGAGTTGCCCCAATTGGAAGCTGATGTTGAGGAAGCCAAATTTGAGGCGACGGAGAGTTTCAAAAAGGGCTTTGAGGGCGCCAAGGATCAAGTTGCTCTCTTGTTTCCAGATGTTGACCTTGGCGGGTTGGACCCCTTTAAGATTGTTCAGGACGGGGCCTTGGTGGACGAGCCCTAAAAAAATCTTTATGTGACGTCAGGATATTTATGGCACCTGGTGCTTTTTGTTGTAACTTTAAATATGTGTTGGTTTTTTGGAATTTTGTAGTACTTACGGCCTTTTTGTATATTATGCCTCAATGGCGCTTCTGGATTTTGTTTATTTGTGTTTTATTACTAGTTGGCATGTTTGTTATGTTCTCCTTTACTTGATGACTTTGCTTGTTTTGGGCGTCGTTGTCGTTTTTATGGCGTTTTGAGAGTTTGTCTCCTCTTGACTTTGAAGGTAAGAAAAACACAAGAATGGGGGTTGAATTGTGTTAGCTTTTTCTTCAAAAATGACTAAGAACAAGATTCAGGTTCTGATAGAGTTCAGAGTCAGAAGCAGAGTTTCAGAGTCTAAAGGAAGATTCAGATTCTGATGCAGCGGATAAGAGGTTAAAGAGATAGAGAAGAGAAAGACACAAGCAATTATCCCGGTTCCTTCCATAATCCAAAAGTAGTCCAGTCTCCTTGTCACTTACAAGAGATTTTTCACTATAATCCAATGATTACAAATTGCTCAAGCACACAGCAAGAGACTTCCAATGCTCAAACACAAAGTAAGAAACTTCTAATGCTCAAACACAAAGTAAGAGACTTCTAAGACAAAAAAAAAATACAAAGTAAGATGTTTGGTTTGAACAATTGATATAATATCAATGGTGTTCACAAAATACAACACAGTTCAGACTCTTCTAACTTAAGAATTTCTAGGATAAGAAAGTTTGTAAGAAATTCTAAATGTATGATGAATATTCAAATTGGCAGAGTTTTGGCACTTGTTAAGTATTGCAGAGTCTTGTTTAATCTCCAAGTCTTCAAGACTTTATATAGGGAATGAAAGAGACGTTGAAGGATGCCAAATCATCATAGAGTCCATTGAAGAAGCTTTCCCAGGAATAGAATGAACCGTTTCTTACAAAAAGCAGTGTACAAACAAAGCACATGGGAATGTTGGAGATTTTGGTTGTACCCTTGTCCTTGCTTGACAATGACATCCATTGACCTTCTAACATTCTTAACAGTCATTTCAGATGTCCCAGATGCTTCAGAATCAAATTCTTCAGCTTCTATATGCTTCCAATTCTGAGTCTTCAACTACTGAGTCTGGAGTCTTCAGAGTCTGGATCATCTTTAGAGTCTGGAGCATCTTCAGAGTCTGACTTCTTCAGATTTTGGCTTCAAGCTTAGCTTCTCAACTAAAATCTTTTGCTCTTCATTTGTTCTTTCAGAACCCATGTATAATTAAGTCCTTGTAAATTTTTATCTATGGTCCTTCATTCTTGAACAAATATTAGCACATTCAATTGATCTTTTAATACCTTGTTATCATCAAATCTTAAGAGACATTGTCTAAACATATTTTGTTCCAACAATCTCCCCCTTTTTGATGATGACAAACAACTGTATTAATAGTCAATTGTTGTTATTTTAATTAACAAGTTGACTTTTAGGGTCTGAGGTTTGTAAGCTCCCCCTAAGTCTAATAGTTCAGAAGGTGAGTTTTTAAGACTCCCCCTAAGTTCTATACGTGTTAATTAAATTCATTTTAAGCACATGATAATGAAATTTTAAGAAAACTGTCACTCAAAAGCATTTCACATGAACTTTTAGGACTAAGAGATAAGAAGATGGTTCCTAAGTTAAAAAATTTGTTTTACTTAGTTTGGACTCAGAGCCTAAATTTTATTTATATCCTACTCCCCCTTTTGTTATCAACAAAAAAAATTAGACGTAAAGATATAAAAACATGTGACTTATATCAGATTCAGACCATTTTAAAAATAACATAATTAAAGTATCAGAAGGAAGGTAGTCATAATCAAATATTCAGAAACAAAGAGTTCAGAAGCAAATAACATAATCATAAGCAAAAGCAAACAGAAACAAAGTAAAACGAAATGTGTGCAACTAAGGTTGAGAGGGTTGCTGTTGTTTCTGCATCATTTCCAGGATTGCTTGAATTCCAGAGTTCATTTCAGTTTGATGCTTCAGTATCTCATCTTGCTTCTTGGCCATCTCCTCTTGTTTAGCACTTAGGTCCTTCTGAGCTTCTACCAGATCCATTATCTTCGCTTCCAAAACATCTTACTTGATCTTCTGCATAAGCAGATTAGTCTTAACAGAATCCATGAATCTGACCATCTCAGGTTATTCCAGAAGTAACCTGTTGATTTTAATCTAATTTGGCTTCACAAGGAATTTTGAGATGAGAGATTCCTTAAGACCAGACTTCAAGATCTCAAGCACCTCTTCAGAGATTTCTTCAGAAGATGTAGTGAATTCAATATGTCTAGATACATCTCTTCTGAGCTCCACAACCTTCATGTTGGTAGCCACTTTCTTGAACCAACTTTGAAGTGCTTCATGTTGAGATACAACTGATATGACTTGCAGTTTGTCCAAGGTGGTCTTGACTAGATTTCTCAGATTGTTCCATTTGTCAACATAATTAACCAGCTGAATTGGCTGAAGTCTGGATTCCACCAGTTCCTGTAAGCTGTCAAAAATAATGCTACACACTCTTTGCAATCCATGATTTGAGGTAAGGATAGGGGGTGGATGGATAGTAGGAATTGAGGTTGTGTTAGAAGATGAGGGAATATCTGACATAACCTGATTAGAAGTATCAGAGATAGGTTCTTATACTGCCAGAATTATGTTACTATCAGAGGCTAGGGTAGTTTCAAGGATTTCACCTTCTGATGTCTAAAATGATAGTGCATCATCAGAGGCTAGTTGGTTAGACTCTGGTTTGGCAAAGTGTAAGGGTTTAGCTTCTAAGGGTTTATCTTCTGATACTGAATCAATATCAGAGGTTGTGCTAGGAATGGTTTGAGTTGTTTTAGAGGGTAGAGTTATGGCTAAAAGTTTTTCTGAAACAGCTGAAAAAGATTCTGTTTCAGAGGCTTGCTTGGTTGTTTCTGTATGAGTTGAAGTGACAGGTTGATGAGAGGGTAGTTCTCCACCTAGATGCTGAGAAAGGTCATCTATAATGGATGAACTAGGTTGAGATGGGGAAGAAGATTTGCAAGCTTTTTCAAAGAATTGAGACAATTTACCTAAGTTGTATCTAGTCTCAATTCCTTTCTTACTAAGGGCTAACTCTTCTTCAGTCTTATAGGATCTGGGAATCACTAATGGTGAGTCACCAGGCATGTAAGTTTGCAATGGTGAAACATTCAATGTTTCCTAAGAGTCTGGTAGAAAATCAAAAGAGTTTGGGTCAGGGTGTAGAAGTACAGAAGCAGGCATGGAAATGCATTTGAGGGATTTTAAGAGTTTAAAAGATGGGTTAGATTAAGGTTCAGAGGCTGCTTTAGGTTTTGGAGAAGGTTTGAGATGAGAGTAATGTTGGTTAAGAGTTTGATGGTCAGAGTCTGGTGAGTCTACATGAATTGGATTAGAAGGAGAAGAGTGTGCAAGATTACCTTTGTTGGATATTTGGTTGTTGGCTTCATGTTTGGTAAAATCAAATATACAAGCAAGATGTGCGTCTTCAGAAGCTGAACAGTACCTCAGAAGCTGGGTCTTCAGAAGCTGAACAGTACTTCAGAAGCTGGGTCTTCAGAAGCTGAACAGTACTTCAGAAGCACTGTTCAGAAGCAAGCTGAAGATTAGACATTGTTTTATTTGTGAATATATTTTCAAAGAGATCTTTGGAAAATATATTTCTGAATAATATTTGCTTCTATATTTTTCTAAAGAATTTTGGAAATATATCTTTGAAGATTATTTGGTTCAAGTTTATGTTGCTGCTGAAGGCTATATAAAGAAGACGCTACCTTTGAAGAAAATTAACTCAACAAAAGCTATCATTAAAATAATATTCTTAGGTTTTGAGTCTGTGAGCTTTGTGCTCTGTTTCTGTACACCACTCAATTGTTCAGAGTTGGTTTGTGTTTGTTTTATTGAGTTGTAATCACTTGAAGCTTTTAAGCAAAAGTGACTTTTGTGTTTTTGGAGTGTGTCTCCTACTTAGTTGTTTGTTTTTAGAGTCTGATAATCATTGGGAAAGTGATTGACTGAGGGAAGTGAGATGGGATCTCAGGTCTAGGAGTTCCTAGGTTGAAGTCAATATGGGTAGTGATTAAGTGAGAAGGCTGTGAAACATGGGTTGTTCACATAGGACTTCGAATTGATACTATTATAGTGGATTTCCTTCCTGGCTTGGTAGCCTCCAGACGTAGGTGTGTTTGTCACCGAACTAGGTTAACAAATAACCTGTGCATTTTACTTTCTGTCTGTTACTTTCTGTCTGTTTTATTCTGCTTCTGAACTACTGTTTTGCATACTCTGTTTTACTGCACCAGTACTCTGTTTTACGTTCAAAATCAGGTCCTGCCAGGAATTTCAACCTTGAGTAACAGGAATTTCAGCTTTTGATCCAGATTCAATCTTGACTTTCAGAAGATCAGTTAGAGCCTTCTGAGTTTCCACTGCAGACTTGTTCTTCAGACTCTCAGCCAAGTTTAGTACTTCTTCAGCAGCTTTCATCTTCTTAGATCTTACCACATCCTCCATGGATTCTTCTTCAGTTCTGGCAGATCTTGTCCTTGTACCATCTGCTTCCACATCATCTGAAATGATAAGCTTCCCAGTCTCCTTCTTCTTTTTCTTCTCAGGTACTTCAACCAAAACCTCATCCTCTGTAGCTTCTTCTTCTTCCTCCACATTTTAAAGAATCATCATTCTCTGATATGGTCTTTTCTTAGTTTTCTTTGGTTTAGGGCTGGAATCAGACCCTGTAGCTTTTCCAGATCCTCTTCTCCTTGTTTTGCTAAGAAGGACCTCAATAGGTTCTAAGTCAGATACCTCTGATTGAATATCAGAAGCACTTGGCTTAGATGACTTCTGTTTCTTTGTTGGTTTATGAGGTACAGACCCAACAACTTCTGGGTTCAGCTTCCTCTTCTTATGTTCTTTCCATGACTCCTCTGGATGATCAGGAATCATGTCCCATTCAATTACAATGCATGTCTCTTTGAAGTGTTGAGCCACAAAGTAGGCTAGAATCTCAGGAGGGTGTTCCTTGGATATTGGGGGGGGGGGATCCTCAATGTACACAGCATGAGCCATACTTGGCTGCATATCATTGTTTGTAAAAATTACTTCCTTCTTGGGTATGATGGCCATACTACCAAGAATCATTCCTGATATAATCTTGCCTTTGCAAGTTCCCAGCTCCTCCATCAGAAGCAACACCAAGTTGTTCCAGCTTCTGAATCAACTTTCTTTGATGAAAGATTTTAGAAAGCAACCTTGCATATGGTACACTCTTCTTTCCCTTGATTCCTTCCTTGATTGATGTGCACAGAAAGTTGAAGATGTATGTAGGCAGGTTAATGGGCATCCTGTTGATCAAGAAGTACATAAAATGCCTCTGATCCTAGGACATGTAATATGTACCTCCTACCCTAAGCATGAAGCACATAAGAATGAGTTTATGCAGGACTCTGTGTTCTGCCCTCATGTCTGATGTCTTTGAAGATGGTCTTCCTTCATGCAAGACATTCTTGATTCTTGCAGCCAATTCACTTGTTTCACTGGTTCCTACCAGAAATTCTCCTTGGCTTCTAGCTCCAATCAGTTTGGATATTAGTTCCTCCGTGATTGTGATTTTGATCCCCATTACACCTGAACGAATTTTTGTTCCAGTAAACTCCTTCAGACCCATTTCTCTTCTTGATTTACCCTTTAGCTTCTTATCTGTTGCTATCTTCTGACGTTCTTCCCTGATAGCAGCTTCTTGATCATTTAATTCACTCCTTAACCAAGGATCCTTCACAAGTTCCAAGTAAGTAAGACCGTTCAGCATCTTAAAGTACGACATCCAGTTCTGATAGATGATGTAGTCCTTCACATTGCACCCATTCAAACTCAGAGAGTTGAAATCTACTGCCGATTCAATAATAGGATTCAGTTCATTCTTGGTTAATGACATTGTTTTGGGCTTGATGAAGGTAGTTGCCTCAGATTCTATACTCATTGCTAGAGATGATGAAGAACTTCCCGCCATTTCGAAAGTTTTTAGGGTTTTAAGGATGTTTGAAAATTGACCGAGATTTTTTGCGAGAAGGTTGGAGAAAAGAAAGTGTGAGTAGTGAAGTGTTTGGTGTGAGTGTGATTAAGTGATTTTGTTGAAACTGTTAAGATTCAAAAAGTAAAAACACACAAACACAGCATTAATGGCAAAGGGGGCGCGAGACAAGTTTCAAAGCAAAATCATCATTGTCCAGCAGTTAATACTCAGCAGTTACTTCCCACGTTAGTGACTTGCTCAGACACACTCGCTTATTAGTGGAACATTTGTACATAAAGTTGTTATGAAACCATTCCACTTATAAGCCTATCAGAAGCAAACTATCCAGATTCTGGACTTCAGAGTATGATGATCTCAGAAGCTGAAATCCTTCAGATCCTCAGTGAAGAGAGTCTGATAGTTTTTTGGCTTCTGAATCTCTTCAGAGTCTGAATTCCCATTCAGAGTCAGCATTTTTCTGAGATAAAATGCATGTTCAGATTCTTCTTTATAAAATTAAATCTTTCTTCTATTAAGGGTTTTGTAAATATATCAGCCCACTGATGTTCAGTATCAATGAACTGTATATCCAAAACACCTTTCTGAACATAAGCTCTAATAAAATGGTGTTTGATCTCAATATGTTTGGCTCTTGAATGCAGAATTGGATTTTTTGACAAACAGATAGCTGCAGTATTATCACAAAAGATAGGAATATTGTTTTCATGTATCTGATAGTCTTTTAACTGATGTTTCATCCAGAGTAGTTGAGTGCAACAACTTGCAGCCAAGATGTATTCTATTTCTGCTGTTGACAATGCAAT
The DNA here is from genome assembly GCA_018208015.1 of Medicago ruthenica. Classification (NCBI taxonomy): domain Eukaryota; kingdom Viridiplantae; phylum Streptophyta; class Magnoliopsida; order Fabales; family Fabaceae; genus Medicago; species Medicago ruthenica. Next base: position 25,902,014 of record CM031374.1, on the reverse strand, counting down.
GGTTAATTGTCTTTTGCTAGCCCATGATATCAGATTCTCACCAAGAAATTGACAATTTCCACTGGTTGATTTTCTTTCAATCCTATCACCAGCATAATCAGCATCACAAAATCCAACCAACTTATAGTCTAAGGATTTCTTATAGAGAATTCTAAGATTAGTTGTTCCTTTCAGATACCTGGAGATTCTCTTAACAACACTTAGGTGAGATTCTCTAGGATATGATTGGAATCTAGCACACAAACATACACTGAATAAAATATCTGGTCTAGAAGCTGTTAAGTACAACAAAGAACATATCATACCTTTGTATAGCTTCTGATCTACCTTTGTGCCAGTGTCTTCTTTGCTGAAGGTGCATGTTGGATGCATTGGAGTAGTCATTGCTTTACAGTCTTCAAGATTGAACTTCTTCAGAAGCTTCTTAGTATATTTTGACTGATGAACATATACTCCATCTTTCCTTGGTTGATTTGAATTCCAAGAAAGAATTTCAATTCTCCCATCATGCTCATTTCAAATTCATCCTGCATTAACTTAGAAAATTCTTTGCAAAGAATGGCATTAGTAGAACCAAAAATAATATCGTCAACATATATCTGAACAATTAAGATGTCTTTCTTAAGAGTCTTTCTAAATAATGTTGTGTCAACTTGTCCTCTTTTGAAATCATTTTTCACCAAGTAATTACTCAGTCTTTCATACCAAGCTCTGCGAGCTTGTTTCAGACCATAGAGTGATTTCTTGAGTTTGAAAACATGATCTGGATGTTTTAAATCTTCAAAGCCAGGAGGTTGTTTGACATATACTTCTTCAGAAATAACACCATTTAGAAAGGCACTCTTAACATCCATTTGATATAATGTTATGCCATGGTTTACTACATAAGAAAGAAGTAAGATGATTGCTTCCAGTCTTGCAACTGGAGCAAAAGTATCAGTGTAATCAATTCCTTCTTGTTGATTGTAGCCTTGTGCTACAAGCCTTGCTTTGTTTCTAACAACTTCACCTTGTTCATTTAGCTTATTTCTGAACACTCATTTTGTTCCAATAATGTTCTTCTGAGGTGGTCTTGCAACTAAGTCCCAGACATCATTTCTTTGAAACTGATTCAGTTCTTCTTGCATTGCAACTATCCATCCATCATCTGAAAGTGCTTGATCAACAGAAGTTGGTTCAATTATAGACAATAAACCAAGCATAGACTGATCTTGTCTGAAGGATGATCTAGTTTTCCTTGGATTGTCTTTGTTTCCAATGATAAGCTCTTCTGGATGAGAGGATTTGTACTTGAAAGTGCTTTTGGATTGAGTTGCATCTTGAGAACCATCATGAACTTGCAGTGTATCAGATATTGTATCAGCTTCTGAACCTTCAGGATTCTGATCAGAATCTGAACTAAGGTCAGGTTCTGATCTTTCAGGATTTTGATCAGATTCTGAAGCATCTTCTGATAACTAAATATCTACAAAACTTTCAACTAGCTCTGACATTTTATTGTCAGTTCTTCCTTGATGATAGATCTTTCTATGATTCTGCACATTGAACATATGTTAGTATTCCAATTGTTCTTCAATAATTTGTTATCATCAAAACCTTAGAGGAATTGTCCAAGACACTTCTTGTTCCAACAAACTGAACATTAAACAACAAAAAATTAGGGAAAACATAATCAAAATTATCACAACAACTAACGAGATTGAAAAATTAGCTTACCATCCATGAACCATCTTCCATCAGAGAAAACATACGCTTTCTTAATAAAAAGGTTTAGATCACTAAGAATTTGTACAGTTTGCAAAAGAACAATATGTAATCAAGCCATGTCATCAAAACTGAACACATCAGCACTAAAACACAAGAAGGGCCATCTAACCAGAAATGGGGCAAAAGAGAGGGTGTAAAATAGCTCAAAAAAAGATGAGGTGCAAAATCACACAATTGGTAAAAGATAGGGGACAAAAGTGCAATTAAGCCATTTTATTTCGTTATAATCTTTGGTTTAATTCCTCACTTAATGCTTCCGCAAACGATCTTTTGATTTAGTAAGTGCGAGAGATCGACTTGCTATCTAACAAATCTTGTTTAAACCATGTATAGATGCTAATAACTAGAGATAGAGTTAGGTTTATATTCATGCATAACTATATCCAGTCATATGTCGTTGAATCAGTCGGCTATTTTTCCACCGAGCATCGAAAGCCGATTGATACAATGGATTTTGCGTCGTTGACTAGAGCTGGAGAAGTAGGATGAGGGATTAATGGAGTTATAATTGAATTAAAAGAAATGTATAATCAATTAAGGAAGAAAAATAGAGGATTAGTTAACGAGGCTTAATCTCGACAATATAATCTTTGGCAAAATACATATTTTGGTTCTTTAAGTTTGACAAAAATATCGGGTTAGTCCTTTAAGTTTTTTATGTTTCAAATAGATTCTTTATAAACAGAATATTCAAAGAAGTATGTTAAGTTACATGAACAAATAATTACATAGAATCTCCTTTTTCATGACCTAACCTAAGAGGAATTAGCTACTCATGATTTCTAAACATATATAATTATACATGAATAAAAAAACATGAGAAAAGGATCACCGAATCATGATTCCTTGGCTCCCGAATGGCTATGGTCGCTCCAACCCTCCAGAAATCATGTTTATCCCTTCTTGTGCTCCTCAAAAGGTGTTTTCTATTGAATTACGGGGTCAGTATTTATAGGTGTCCATTTCCCTAAGTTTTAGGAAAATTGGTTCGCGATGCAGGCATGTTCTCATGATGCGAGATAGGCACTGAGCTTATCCTTTTGACCTAATCAATCTATCTCGGGATGTGGGGATCATAGTCCGCAATGTGAGATAGACAGTAGTGATCATAATGAAATCCACAACATTCTCGCGACACAGAGCTCATAGCCCGTGATGCGAGTTAAGCAGTGGTTGACTCCTTGTTTTCTTTGCTCCTTGCTCCGTTTCTTCTCACCAGAATGTTTGTAATGAATATGCTCCATGCTGAATTGAGGATAAACTTGTAAAAAGCGTAGCACGATACATAGTTGTTTTGTTTGGGTGGATTTCTATGGCTTCAAGGCTTCTTCTCGTCTTCGGATCTTTCATGACTTTTAGAATGAATTCTAGACAAAAATTAATGGGAAAATTCCTATTCTACCGCTAAAGTGGTGCTATTTGAAGACTTAAAACCTATAGTATTTCTTATCATAAGTGTCGCCTCTGTATAAGTTTCAGTCCATGTTTCAGGTTGTTAGGTCCTTCCTGTTAAACGACTTGTTGCTGATTCGAGCTGTTTTGAGGGATCCAAATCTGGTTTCATTTTGAGTTCGTTTCTATCATGTCGTTTTGTTATATTGATTGATTTAGATTATCATTGATATGGGTCAGTTTGTTCCAATACCCTTGTTGTTGGATCTGTAGCGTCCGATCTGTTCATGGGATTAAAGTTTGAAGCCGCCGTCAACTACCTTGAAGGTGTTATCGTTGTGTTTATCACCGGGTACTCGCGTATGCATGTTGATCTTTATGGATTCTCACAAATCTCTAGTGATTTAGTTTCACCGTCCGATTGTTTTGGTTCTAAAGGGTCTATGTTGCCTTCTGTTTTTAGGTTTTCTAAGGCAGAGAGTTGGCATATGTGGATCTATTACATTGTTGGAAGACAGGTCTCTTTGTCGATTATGACCTGAGTTCCATGCTCAAATGTTCACACACCACTCTTTTTTTTTTTGCAATTCGGTTTCATGCATGTACGCGAGTGCGTTGGACTGTGTACGTGACATGTGGTTGTTTCCTTTATTTTGGATTTGGCTCTTTAGTCCCCTTTAGGTTGTTTCGCTTTACTTTGTTTTTTGTATACTGGTTCAAGTTTCACGGCCCCAATGCTTTGTATTGCTCCTTTTTTTTTTTTTTTTTATCTTTAATCTATTTAGGGTGTCGGAGATGATCTCTACACCCCCTTTTGCCTAAAAAATTACTACAACTAAATATTAACTCGTTAAATTATTTAAATTTTTCCTTAAAAAATTATTTAAATTATTGTTTAGATCATTATTTGATTTTATTATATTTTTTATAAAAAAAATCATTATAATTTTATAAATATAATTCTTTTTTGAGACCCACATTGTAATTTTTTCTTTGAATGAGAAATGTAAGAATGTTAATTATTATGTTAGTTTTTTTTTATCCTTGTCAGTCTTGGACCTCTAACTCTTTTATCATTAGCTCAAACCAATTGATATACCCAACTCCCCGACCCACATTGTAAATACTGTGGACCACCAACCACAATATTAATTTTCCTTTTCATACATTAAAACAATTGAATTTAAAACTAATAAATCAATGGTGAAAAGAACATTTGAGTGTATCTTGGATTCCGCCGCCTATCGACCACTACAAGTTAAACTGTGATGGTGTTGTGGTTTAACAATCAAGCAGAGCAGCTCGTGAAGGTGTGTTTCGTGACAATTCTTGTAGAATTATCAATGTTTTTGCCTCTAACTTTGGTTTATCCTCTATTACATGTGATTGAGCTTTGCCCAATTTTCTTGGAGTGTCAAAATAGCTTTAGAGAGCAGAGTCCAAAAAAATCGTGGTTGAATCACATTCTCAAGTTGCAGTGGATTTGCTGAATAATAATTGCCCGTCATATCACTCATGTCCTCTGATTAAGAGTATTTTGAATTATAATAAGTTGAGATGCGTTTAACTTAGTCTCATGTGCTTCGAGAGGCCAATTAGTTTCTCGATAGTTTACAAAGTTCGTCCTTTCTTTGTATATTTCTATCACATTTTTTATTATGTCTTGATTTTATGTTCAACTCCGTTTTCGCTAATACTTTAGCGGTGAGATTTCCACGTGGATTCTAGGTTTTTTTTTCTTAGGTCCGTTTGGTTCAATGGAGGGAAGGGGAGGGGAAGGGAGATATTTTAATTAAATATATGTTTGGTTCAAAAGAGTAGAGGGGAGAGATTTCAATTAAAAATGTGTTTGGTTCACAAGGGGAGGGGAGAGATTTGAAAATTAATTTACTGTTTTATCCTTAAACTTAATTAAATATACGAAAATTCTTGTTTTTACGATTTTATAGACCGACGAAACAATAACGATATAATGGATAACAACATGACGTAGACGATGAGATAATGGATTACTCACAGTTCATATTGGAGGAGGTCTGAAGCAGCGGTTGACGGCAACAAAATAGGAGTTGGAAGAGTGGTTTTTACATGTAACAAATAAGAGTGATTGATAATATAATAATAAAAGTTGTTACAATCTTTCAAAAAAAAAGTTGTTACAAGGATAATATAATAATAAAAGTTGTTATAAGGATAATAGATATTTTCTTAGTAATGTTGTTACAAGGAATATAATCTAATAATAATAATAAAAGTTGTTACAAGATTAATATTGAGATTTTAAATTAATTAAAGGATAATTTTGGCAATGCGATAAAATTTTAAAGAGATCTACTCCCCTCCCCTCCAAAAAACTCCGATTTGTGGGGAAGCAAAGAGTGAGTCTTGAAGGAATTTTGCTCCCCTCCTCTCCCCTCCCCTCCCTTTCTACAAATTGAACCAAATCTGGTTTCATTTTGAGTTTGTTTCTATCATGTCGTTTTGTTATTTGATTGATTCAGATTATCATTAATCTGGGTCAGTTTGTTCCAATACCCTTGTTGCTGGATCTGTAGCTTTCGGTCTGTTCATGGGATTAATGTTTGAAGCCGTCGTCGGCTACCTCAAAGGTGTTATCGTTGTGTTTATCACCGGGTACTCGCGTACGCATGTTGATCTTTATGGATTCTCACAAATCACTAGTGATTTAGTTTCACCATCCGATTGTTTTGGTTCTAAAGGGTCTATATTGCCTTCTATTTTTAGGTTTTCTGAGGCAGAGAGTTGCCGTATGTGGATCTGTTACATTGTTGGAAGACGGGTCTATTTGCCGATTATGACCTGAGTTCCGTGCTCAAATGTTCACACGCCACTTTTTTTTTCAATTCGGGTTCATGCATGTACGCAAGTGCACTGGACTGTGTACGTGACATGTGGTTGTTTCCTTTATTTTGGATTTGGCTCTTTAGTCCCCTTTAGGTTGTTTTGTTTTACATTGTTTTTTGTATACCGGGTCAAGTTTCATGGGCCCCAATGCTTTGTATTGCTCCTTTTTTTTTTTTTTTCTTTTATCTATTTAGGGTGCCGGAGATGATCTCTACACCCCCTTTTGCCTAAAAAATTACAACAACTAAATATCAACTCGTTAAATTATTTAAATTTTTCCTTAAAAAATTATTTAAATTATTGTTTAGATCATTATTTGATTTAATTATATTTTTTATAAATCATTATAATTTTATAAATATAATTCTTTTTTGAGACCCGCATTGTAATTTTTTCTTTGAACGAGAAACGTAAGTATATTAATTGTTACGTTAGTTTTTTATCCTTGTCAGTCTTGGACCTCTAACTCTTTTATCATTAGCTCAAACCAGTTGATATATCCAACTCTCCGACCCACATTGTAAATACTATGGACCACCAACCACAATATTAATTTTCCTTTTCATACGTCAAAACAATTGAATTTAAAACTAATAAATCATTGGTGAAAAAAACATTTGGGTATATCTTGGATTCCGCCGCCTCTCGACCACTACAAGTTAAATTGTGATGGTGTTGTGGTTTTACAATCAAGCAGAGCAGCTCGTGAAGGTGTGTTTCATGACAATTCTTGTAGAATTATCAATGTTTTTGCCTCCAATTTGGGTTTATCCTCTATTACACGTGATTGAGCTTTGCCCAATTTTCTTGGGGTGTCAAATTAGCTTTAGAGAGCAGAGTCCAAAAAAAATCGTGATTGAATCACATTCTCAAGTTGCAGTGGATTTGCTGAATAATAATTGCCCTTCATATCAGTCATCCTCTAATTAAGAGTATTTTGAATTATAATAAGTTGAGATGGGGAGGGGAGGGGAAATATTTTAATTAAATATATATTTGGTTCAAAAGAGGGGAGAAGAGAGATTTTAATTAAAAATGTGTTTGGTTCACAAGGGGAGGGGAGTGATTTGAAAATTAATTTATTGTTTTATCCTTAAACTTAATTAAATATACGAAAATTCTTGTTTTTACGATTTTATAGACCGACGAAACAATAACGCTATAATGGATAACAACATGATGTAGACGGTGGGATAATGGATTACTCACAGTTCACGTTGGAGGAGGTCTGAAGCAGCGGTTGGCGAACCCAGAGTAGTAGTAGGGTTGGAAGAGTGGTTTTTACATGTAACAAATAAGAGTGATAGACAACGTAATAATAAAAGTTGTTACAATCTTTCAAAAAAAAAGTTGTTACAAGGATAATATAATAATAAAAGTTGTTACAAGGATAATAGATATTTTTTTAATAATGTTGTTATAAGGATATTATAACCTAATAATAATAAAAATTGTTACAAGATTAATATTTAGATTTTAAATTAATTAAAGCATAATTTTGGCAATGCGATAAAATTTTAAAGAGATCTCATCCCCTCCCCTCCAAAAAACTCCGATTTGAGGGGAAGCAAAAAGTTAGTCTTGAAGGAATTTTGCTCCTCTCCCCTCCACTCCTCTTCTACAAATTGAACCAAACACATCAAATTTAAAATATTTTCTCCCCTCCCCTCCAAAATTCTCGAACCAAACGGATCCTAAGGGTTGTTAACCCCTTTTATCACAAACTAGTAAAAGACCCGTGCTTTCGCACTGGTCACGTAACATTGCGACAATTATTTAAAAAATAATTATATTGTTAATATTGTAGAATTTTTATAGATATTAAATGAAAATTATGAGTAATAATGTAATGATTCTATTAATTTTTTTCTCTTATATAAACACAAATTTGTTAAATAGTTGAGTCACACCAGTTATGGATTTTATTTGCTTATATAAGCGAAAACAAATTTTTATGCACATAAAATTTTGAAAACTCGTGACTATTTTTAAAATCAAAATTAATGTAGTGTTTCTATTAAATAACTTTTTATTTTATATGCAAAAGACTCTTCAATGTTTGCACCGTACCTGTTGCAGATTTTATGTATTTATATCTGCATAAAACAATATTTTATATACATATATGAAAAAATCGATATGATAAAATTTTAAAAACTCATGACTATTTTCAAAATCAAAATTAATGTAGTGTTTCTATTAAATAACTTTTTATTTTATATGCAAAACACTATTTAATTTTTGCACCGCACCCGTTGCAGATTTTATGTACTTATATCTAAATAAACAAATTTTTATATACTTGTGTGAGAAAGTCGATATGATAAAATTTTAGAAACACATGACTATTTTCAAAATATCAACATTAATGTAGTGTGTCTATTAAATAAATTTTATTTTATATGCAAAATACTGTTCAATGTTTGCATCGCTCTCGTTGCAGATTTTAAATGTTTATATCTGTAGAAACAAATTTTTACATAGATATACGAGAAATTCAATGTGATAAAATTTTGGAAACACATGACTATTTTCAAAATATCAACATTAATGTAGTGTATCTATTAAATAAATTTTTATTTTATATTTAAAACACCGTTAAATATTTAAATCGCACTCGTTGAAGAATTTATATGCTTATATATGCAGAAGAAAATTTGTATGTATCGATATGTGATAGTCGATATGATAAAATTTTAAAAACCCGTGACTAATTTCAAAATATCAACATTAATGTAGTGTTTCTATTAATTAAATTTTATTTTATATGCAAAACACTATTCAATATTTCCACCGCTCCCGTTGCAGATTTTAAATGTTTATATCTGCAAAAACAAATTTTTATATACACATATGAGAAAGTCAATATGATAAAATTTTGAAAACTCATGACTATTTTTAAAATATCAACATTAATGTAGTGTGTCTATTAAATAAATTTTATTCTATATGCAAAACACTGTTCAATGTTTGCACCGCTCCCGTTGCAGATTTTAAATGTTTATATTTGCAGAAACAAATTTTTATATAGATATATGAGAAAGTCAATGTGATAAAATTTTGGAAACTCATGACTATTTTTAAAAAATCAACATTAATGTGGTGTGTCTATTAAATTTATTTTTATGTTATATTTAAAACACCGTTAAATATTTAAATCACACTCGTTCAGGATTTTATATGCTTATATATGCAAAAAAAAATTACCGATATATGATAGTCGATATGATAAAATTTTGAAAACTCGTGACTATTTTCAAAATATAGACATTAAAGAGATCATGAGTTTTAATAAGGACGATTATGAAATTTTGTTGTACTATGAAATTTGTTGTACTTTATTTTTATATATTGTTAGTAGATGTTAGTAAATATGAACATTATCTGTAATTAATTTTTTAAAAAACAAATAAATTAGTTTCATAGTTATCCGTGTAAATTGCTTACATTTGTGATGAACATTCTTCGTAATTAATTTTTTAAAAACAAATCAATTAAATTTTGCAAAATGACCATTATGCACATAAAATTAAGGACATTATGAGTTTTAATAACGACAGTTATGAAATTTTGTTGTATATTTTAAATATTGTTAGTAGATTAGTAGATGTTAGTAGATATGACCATTATCCGTAATTAATTTAAAAAAAATAAATAAATTAGCTTCATAGTTATCCGTGGAAATTTGTGATGAACATTATTCGTAATTAATTTTTTAAAAACAAATCAATTAAATTTTGCAAAATGACCATTATGCACATAAAATTAAGGAGATTATGAGTTTTAATAACGACGGTTATGAAATTTTGTTGTATATTTTTAAATATTGTTAGTAGATTAGTAGATGTTAGTAGATATGACCATTATCCGTAATTAATTTTTAAAAAAACAAATAAATTAGCTTCATAGTTATCCGTGGAAATTGGTTACACTTGTGATAAGCATTATCCGTAATTAATTTTTTTAAAAAATAAATTAAACTTTGCACAATGACCATTATGCACATAAAATTAAGAAGGATAATTATGAAATTTCGTTGTACTTCAACTTTTATATATTGTTAGTAGATTAGTATATGTTAGTAGATATGATCATTATCCGTAATTAATTTTAAAAAAACAAATAAATTAGCTTCATAGTTATCCGTGGAAATTGGTTACACTTGTGATAAGCATTATCCGTAATTAATTTTTTTTAAAAAATAAATTAAACTTTGCTCAATGACCATTATGCACATAAAATTAAGGAGATCATGAGTTTCAATAAGGACGATTATGAAATTTTGCTGTACTTTAACTTTTATATATTGTTAATAGATGACAATTATGCACATAAAATTAAGAAGATTATGAGTTTTAATAATGACAATTATAAAATCTTGCTATACTTCGACTTTTATATATTGTTAGTACAAAATAAAAAGAGAAAAAAAAATTGGTATGGTACACAAATTTAACCGCATCAAAGAGTCAAGTCCACGAGTAGCTGTGGTGACACTCCACTTCATAATCTGCTTCGCACGCAGTGTTCAGCGTTACTTCTCCACTCCTTCATTCTTCTTCAACTTCTAAGGTAAAACTTTCATTCTCCCATCGAACCCTTTTTTTCTAATTCAATTTTACTTTTACGAATTTACTTCATTCCCTTTTTCTCAGCAACAACACTCTCGGCGCAACTTGGAAAATTTCCGATCGAATTGTTCAAAGTTGAAGATGTTTGATCAACGAAAGCAGTTCAAGACGAAGTTATGCGCTCTTTATCAGAAAGGTCGATGTAATCGTCAAAACTGTTCTTTTGCACATGGGAATACCGAGCTTCGACGATTTTCTTCCAACTATAATGGTGAATTTTCAATCTTTATTTTTATTTTGTTTTGTTTTGATAGGGTTGTTTGTTTGGGTGAGTGAATTAAATCCACCAAATTAGTAATATTTCAACAATTCTGACTCTGAAACTTGAAACTGTCAAGTTGGTCCCTATATTTAACTACTACTTATCAATTATGTACAGTTATTTTAACAACTTACTATCAATTTTGTCACTGTATTTAACCATTTACTATCAATTTTGTCTCTAACATACTCTTCGAACGACTAATATGAGTTAAAATTCAACTAGTCAGAGACCATTTTTAAATATTCATAATCTCGGGGACCCCTATTTCAGAGCGCCCGACAATGTCAGTGTGAACTTGGTGGTTTAATCTGTTAGTTGAGGGATGTTTAGTGGATGCATATTTTGGTAATTATTAGTTGTACCCCTAAGGGTCTGTTTGGATTGACTTATTTGAGTTTATCTATTGGCATAAGCACTAGTGAGGCTCTTTCCAAGAACTTATAGAAAGGGCTTATGACATGTTATAAGAAGTTTATAAGTTGTTCTCAACTTAGTTTTATAAGCTCTCCAAGATAGTTTATGAAAACAACATATAGCTTATAAAAAACAATTGTTTATCTTATCTTTTGTTATAGAAATAGCTTATATAAAAACACTTATCATGATAAATGCTTATGCTATAAGTTGTAAATTAAGCTGTTTGTCCAACATGGGCCTAAATATAGAACAAATAAGTACTATAGCGTCGGAATTTGAACTAATCACTATTGTTTTGCAGTACAATATTTAGTACAAAGTGTTATCAAATTGCGGCCATTGTGGCTGTAGTGTTGTAGCGTAACAAAATTTGAACAAACCGCTATTCTCTGCGATCCACAGTTGACTTACATTATGACTATAATTCAGTGATCAATTTGCACTTCAATTGTTATTTGGATTTCGGTGTACTTCAGTGTAAGTATTGTACCTGTTTTATATCTCGGTTCTTGAACCTGACAAACTATATTTCTTTTCTGGATTGCCGAGTTCAGAAGAATATTCCTGAATGAAGAACTACAAACATTTTGAAGAGCTCTTCATGTGTCTTCCTGCAGACGTAGATGGCTGTAGATATGTCCTTGAACTATTTTGTAGTCCACTAGTCCTGTGTCTGTCTGTGTTTGTACTGTGACTTCTACACAAGCTGGTCTATTACTATTCATGGTATAAGTTTAATCTATGGGGAGTCTGAGTTACATCTCATATTTGTGATAACATACTTAACTTGCATGGGAAATTGACTAATGATTAGAAAATGAAGCATTGCATGAAGAAAATTTGAGGAAATAAATTATATAGTGGTGACACATTATCGGCATATCCTGTAATTTAATTAATTCACATCTCCAGCTTGTTTAGTTGGCACACTGTTATTCCATTTATTTATCTGGATTCAATACTCTTAAAACAGAGGATCTGGATGCTTATCTAATAATATGGTCCATGCGTCCATTGATTCTGTGAAAGGAGATATCGAAGCATACATATGCAATAACACATGGCATGTGGGATTAATGTCGAATTAATATGTTCAATTTCAACGGTAGGACGTCTGTCCACCTTATCTTGCAGACTGTTGCATTTCCAGCAGTGCGGATATTTCATTTAAATGAGAGATTCTTCACAATGAATTCTGGTTTATCTTAAGAGGCAATGCTGGTGTTGTTGACATAGTATTTATTTTCTTGGCAATGTTGTATTTGCTTCATTCCATAAATATGCAGAACAAGTGTTTCCTGAAGGATCTTAATCAGGCTTACATGGATGTATCTGGCTATCTGCTAGCTTCTTATTTCAATCTGAAGAGTTCAACGAATTTCCTAATCATAGCATATACGAATTCCACTACTTAAGTGTGGATCTTATGATATTCCTTTGGGCTGTTACTTCGTTTTGGCTCTTATGATATTGCTTATGATATTCCTTTTGGCTGTTACTTCTGGATTGCCATGGCTACTTGGACATAGGCAAAATGGAATTATTAACGAAAATGATATCAGTAGATATCAAATCTCATAGCCTTCGGATGGATCTTTATTTCTTAAGTATCTTGGATATGACTTTCCATTCGAGGTTATATATTATGTCGTACTTCTCAACAAGATGAAGATGTGAACTGTTGTTAATCCATTGCTACCTTGATTACACTTCAAAGATATAAGCTACATACATGGGTTTTACTATGTCTGTCATAATATGAGGGTGATAGTTTCTATCTACTTTTTGCTCTTACATGGGAGACACTTATACTATTCATTATTATATTTCTCTTGTTATTCCAGATATTGGTAAGCTTGGTCTTCATTATCAGTTTATGTGCTCTGTTTTTAGCTTCTGAAAGATCTGTTGCTTTTGATTTTAGTCTGCAATACTAAAGCTTATTTTCTTATTGCAGGAAAGAGAGACTATTTAGGTAATAATGACTTGAGGGATAAACTTGATAGAAGGCATTTATCACCTCCAAGATATTCACCAGCTCGAGATGCAAGAGGTCGGCAAACCATTCGCGGTCAGACACAAGATCCTTATTTCTTCTTGCTCTCATTGTTTTTAGTATCATTTTTAGTTTAGTCATACCATGGCGGGGAAGGTTCAAAGTCACTGGAAAAAGGTTTTTCTATCCATGATAGCAATTTTACATTTTATATTTTGTGAGACTGATTTCTTCTAAATCTTGAATGTATCTGATATTACCATTTTTAAGAGATATTTAAACAAGATATTGTCAGAGATGTGTCCTATTTCACTCTAATTTGTCGTGGATCATGTAAGCGAAGTAGAGTGTTCATTGCTTCACTGTGAAGTTATAGCTGGCATAAATGAGAGCTACTCTCACACGCGCATACTCACAAAGATTGCACATACTATTTTATTTAATGATACACTTTTCTCTTTCCTAATGTTCCATGAATTGAAATTGCAGAATATAGTCCACTGAGATCTCCGGAGAAAAGAAGGTAAATTAACATGAATACTTTTGACAATGTTGTTTTTCTCCTTTCATTTTTGTTGCCAATGTTGTCTACTACTTTTGTTCCTGTTGAATGTTCATATTAAAATATGCTATATAAAATTTTAAATTTTTTTTGACTTATACTTGAGAGAGACAAACTTTGAAAGGGGGGAGGAGATTAGAGAAGGATGGAGGGAGACTTTAAAAAAAAATTAATGCCTCGTGAATGATAAATAAGAAATGAATGAATTCAGTATAAACATGTCAGATGTGACAAATATATACTTTGTCGCCATGAATTAATGCCTCATGTTATTACGTTCAATTGATTTATTTTTTCAAATTTTTTACCCGTGTCGATGTGTCCGTGTCAGTGTCATGTCCGGTGTCCTTTTATTATATATTATTTGTAATTGTTAGTCGATGGTATTATGTTCATTGGTTTTTGATATTAATTGTCAACTTATACTTCATGAAACTTATGTGCTGTGGGATGATGGGCTTATTGTTTAAGTGTTTTTTTTGTAATTTTAGGTACGGGGTTTGATACCTAGGACTTGTTGAGGGAGTTTGTATAATTGAAATATATTCTTACTCTCAATACACTTGGCATTTGCTAGATGTGTTCAAATGAGACACGTCAAAACATGGAATTCTATTCTATGTTTGGTACATTTGAAAACAGAACATAGCATGATTTGATATAAGAATGTGGTTATTTTGATTCAACTAAAGGTGCAGAACCAAATAGTACAAAATAGAACCATTTAATTTCATTCCATTATAATCCTTGCTGACAGCATGCAAAATTACTTTAGGAATGTAATATCTCTGTCAGGGCCAACCTTTAATTTGCACATCAAATATTTCTTTTTGTTTCACATCCTCGTCTATGATTTAGTATAAACATCAGCAACTCCTGGTGCAGTGACAGAAGACATAGGAGAAAACAGGATATCAGTGGCCAAAGTGATATTTCTGGAAGTTTAAAAGTCTCTGAGAGAATTAATGATCCAGTTAAAGAAGAAAAAATGATTTCCTCTGGTTCTAGAAATACTCTTGAGGATCAGGTTAGAAATTGTTTAATCTTTCTTTCACAAATATATCCAATACATTCTCTTGTTTGTTCTGTGAATCACATGTTTATTTTTATTCTTGGAAATGTTTACAGCTGAAGAAAGTACACTCTGATATCAAAACTCTTGAGAACCGAAAATCCCAACTATCGGTTAGTTTTGTCTCTTGTAATTGCATTTTTTTTCACACTCTCGATGCTAGCGAAAATCCCAAACAGAATTGGCCATATTGTTTTGTTGTGTCATTTGGTTTAATTCTCTTGGAGCATCTAAAATATATTATTTTTTCCACACCATGTCCTATTCAATTTTGTTTTTAAACTGCAGTAAACGTAAAACAAAGCACATGTTATGTCTTTGTTGTTTGGAACCTAAAAACATTGGTTTACAATACCGAAATTTTCTCACTAGTTTATGAACTTCCAATTCTACTGCAGTATAGACATATGCAGTCTGTAGTTATGTGGCTAATTTTTTAATGAAAGGGATAGTCATTAGGTTTTGTAGTCTATGTTTTGAAAAAGTGATAATCATTAATTAAGCCTTACTGTGGTGTTATATAAACTTACAAGTATTTTTTTAAAATTAAACAAAACATAATGATCCTGTTAAACAAAGTTCAATGCAAAAAATTTAATTCAAATGAAGAATTGAAGTTTCCTCTTCATATTTGTTAGGATATATTATAACGGCCAATTAGTGTAGTTAAAGTAGTTAAGAGTTGTATAAAAGTCAGTTAGTTAGTTGGGGTTGTTATAAATCTATTTGTATAACTAGGGGAATACAATGTAGAGTTGATCATTATTGAATATTATAAACATTGTTAAGAGTATTAACTCTATTGTGAAGGGTTTGGAGGAGAGATTTCTCTCCTATTCTATCCTATTTCTTAATATAAGTGTTCTTTCCGAGGAATCCAATTCTTGGGTTCCTAATAGTTGGTCCAACCCTTAAAATGAGCAGTGGATGGGTTCCTAACTAACTGACTTCCAGGTTTATACCGAATAGTTTACTCTTGAAAAAATTCACCCGGAGTCTATAAAGGCTCCACAAATTACTAGACAAAGGTTTGATGCTCACAGCAGCTAAAACCCTACCAAAACATTAGTGAAACGGGAGACAAAAATTAGGGATCAAACCAGAGACATCTCTGTTTCCAACATGAATATGACTAAGTCACAAGGGATTTACAAGTACATACAAGAGAACAAGGAGAAGCATGATCCCATGGTATTAGACTTATAGAATCAAGTCATTTTGCCTAAGGCAACTATGAAAGCCTAATAGATAGGGAATAGTAACAGTGTAATTGGAATATATTAACACTCATAAAATACTTTAAAGAAATTTTCTTCTGCCAAGCTGAATCCACAAGGCACGCGTGTGCACTCCTTAATCATGCTTTTTTTTTTAAAAAAAAATAGATTGGCTGAATACTCACTTTGTCAGTTGCTTCCCTGTTCAGAGAGGAAAAATTGGAGGGCAAAATCATCTTATAGGGGTATTCAGTTGTGATTTCCAAGTCTTTGTTTTGAGGCTTAAATCTGATACTGATTTTGGGAGTTGTTTCATTTACCGTCTTGAGAATATTAATGAAATTGAACTTGCTATCCATTTCCCTGAAAAAATGTGAAAAGAAAATCCTTTGTTTTTTCAGTTGAAATATTTATCCACGTTAAGGCTGGATTAAATCCAATTCAGACTTTTTGACTTGCAATGCACAAATGTATATTTTTTAAGGTCTGCCTGGATGAGAGTGTTCAAGAAGTGGATAGCCTTAATTCTAGAATTCAGGAACTTGAGGCTCAGTTAAACAAGGAGGATGGGGAGTATAAAAGGTACTGGAATGTTTCAGAGTGTATATGTTGATATATCTTCTATTATCCATCTCCATTATTTTGACAATTCTTGATAATGCTATTCTCTTTCCTGATTTTTATTTATTTATTTATTTGCAAAATCCAGAATTACTTCAAGAATAAGGAAGTTTGTTCGAATGCACAATCAGAAATTGGAGTTGCAAGATGAACTGAAGAGGCAAGTTATGATATTTGTATGAATTCAATCAATTCATATCATTTGACATGCTTTGTTTTCTCAAATACATTCTTTCTTTAATTTTATGGGAGTGATTTTTGTTTTCAATTTGTTTGTTTTGTATGTAGATCACAGGTCCGACTTCAAAGGTTCGGAGATCAGCTTTTCTCAGACATTTCTAGAATTGGTGCTGATGAGGAAGATTTAAGCGTTGATATTGTAAGCAATGGTGAGAATACTGGTCTTCCTCCAATCACCAAACATAATTTGGAACAGAATGGCGAATCTCCCTGCAGAAAAAGGCTGCATGCAGAACGAGATTCTGTGGAAGAGTTACAACAAGGTAGTAGTTTGGTAAATATAGTTATTTTGGATTTTCAGAAATAATGTGACCTTTGCTAAGCAAAACATTGGGTAGTGCAAAACTGAAAATGTCTTCCATCTGTGTGGGGATGGATATATTCAGACAAATTTTAAGCAAAGTTAGTATCTGACTTTTTGTATATTGTGAATAATGTAGATTTGTCTGTTAAGGGCTTATGTTTTGTAACCTGTATGATTCTGGACCTCTAATTTTTAAAAATTTTAGATGTTGTTAATTATAAACGGAAAATTTTAACACAATCCTCGTATTCTCGTTTCATTTCATATTGAAAAGGAACATAAAGGTATGCGTATATGGAAGTAATATTTAATTTTTCCCCGACCTTGCACTAGAGTATATGGAAGATTGCTTGATACATTGCTGATTGCCAAAGACACATGTTCACAATTTTATTACAGATTTTGATTGTCATTTTAAACCAGTTGGTCTGGTAATTGAATTTGGATAATATTTGATTGTTAGCTTGCTTACATATACTAATAATTTTATTTGGACATAAGCACATTTGCTCTCAGTTCTTTTCACATTTTTAATGTTGCTCTCTGCAGTGCAAATAATATGCTTCAATTTTTCCTTTAATCTTGCCACTTGGGCATGGTTATTGGAAATGTACTTTTGTTATTTTGCTGACGCCTCCCAAACGTCCATGCAGGGCATTCAGTTGAAACAGCAAGAAGCGGGAAGCGGTCTCGATTGAGTTTGTCTGCTCAATCGATTGACAAGAGTTGTGAGGAGGCCCCTGATAATGGAATTGAAGTTACTAGGCACCAAGATCTTGGAGGAAAACACAAGAAAGGAATATGGAATTCTTCTAACAACAACATTCAGTCAGAAAAGGTACTAAATCAATTAATTCCATGTCTGCTCTGCCTCTGCTGGCACTTGGGAAAATGAAGCTTGCTTTTATATGTTGCATTCTTTTGGTGATGCCAGTTTCTTTTGTTTTATAAGATTTTCAAAATTGACTGGTCATTACCAATGACATTTTTCCATTCATAACCATGAATATACAGCCGAAGGAATCCAGGATTGAAGTGCCGTCAACCAGCATGGCAGCTCATGTTGTTGATGAGGAAGTTGATATTGAGCATGATAACAGAACTGATACCAATGAAACTGCAAGGACAGAAAATGATAATGGAATGGCATTACAGGTGAAGGGCATATCTCTCATGCTTACCCCAGATTTGATTCCCCGCGGCAATTATTCGCAGGTTAGTTCTTCTTTGAGGTACATTTTGTTTACTGCCTTAAAAGCTAGAAACTTGTAGCATGCATTTGTAATAGCACTTTAACTTAATGTGCAGTATGAGGGTAAAAACGAGAATGTGAATGTGGATGGTCTTGATGAAGAGGCAGCAGCACATGTGGACATGGTTTAATTAGTATTTGTGGTTTCTAGTTTTTTGTTTTGGGGGTTCAGAGGTAGTATATTTAAAGCATTATTATGTTGAAGAAGGATTTTCTAATAGGATAGGATGCAAGATAGTTGAACAAGAAACAAATTACTTTAGTACTTGTCCTTGCATGGATGTACTGATGTATTCTGTGCTGGTGGATATTAATTAGTTATAGTATGTGTCTATTGACTGTAGGATGTGTTGAAGTCATGAATGATTGCACTATATAATCCTCACATGCCTATGTCATTTTTTGGGGTTTTTAAGAACCCAATATGTAATGTTTTTTATTCAGAAGTTGAAATAAACTGAAAATGACAACTTACTTTTAGTAGTTTAGTGTTTGTTTCAAGTTATCTCTTTAGGTTTCTGATAATATTTGGATGGGGAATTTGTATCCGTCTTTGTTACTAGGGTTATATAATAATTTTTATTATTGGGTGTAAAATAATTCTTGAAACAAATAATTTACATATTTCCAATATTTTACTCCCAATTAAAGGAGGAGAAATAAATTCATATGTTGGCCAAACATATTTTTTTTAAAAGTATCTTTGAATATAATTTTCATCCTTATGTTTCATGGAATCTAGGAAAGAATTTAGAAAGTTTGAAACATACACCTCCAAATATTTATTTAAGTGTTAAAATTATTAGACAAGTACGTGTAAACTTCAAATAAGTTCATCATCCAAATCTATAGTAAACAATTTGATATTTTCGTTTTATTTTATCATGGTTCTCTGTATTTGAATGGTGCTCGTGGTAATTGTTTGAAGATAATAACAGTTGAGAGTTTGTTGTTTTTGTTTTTTGTTTTTATTATCAAATCACAGTTGAGTTACTGGTTGAATTCTTGGTCAATTGTGAGAGACTATCCTTTTCTGTTAGATTCAACGATCATTAAAAAAAATCAAGTGAAACATTTCATTTTAGAATTATTTAGTCTAAAGTTAGTTATTATATTAGTAGGAAAACTTGAGATATATGCGAAAACGAGGAAGCAAGAAAGGGAGGCAACCTAGAAAACAAGATGTAAAATTTACAATAGAATATTACTTATTCAATTGCATGCACGATAAATTATGTTTATGCTCGTCAAAAAAGAAAAAAAAATCGTGCTTATGCACTCCTCCGTCTCATTATAATTGTCCTTTTTTAATTGTGCGTGATTCTTAATTGTAGTTGATTAAGTAATTAAGTGAGGCAAAATTTAATAAATAAAAGTATACTAGTGGAAATAATAATTAAATGTTGCATTAGTATTCTAAAACGATAATTATTTTAAGATAAAGAAAAAATGTAAATGTTACGACAAATGAAACGGATGGAGTATTAAAATACTAACATCTACCACCCACTATGAGTAGCAAGAGAGGTAAGACTCTCTTAACATGACAAACCGAAGAATAGGGATACTCATATTACATGCCCAACTTTTATTTTTTGTTGAAAACATGTCGAACTTGCCTTGAATATAAATACCGCAAATGAAAAGAACATATGAAAAAACAAAAAACATACTACTAGCACCAACGAGATTGCGTCTATTAAAAGGGGATAGTCTATCATAATATGACGAATTAAGGTTTGAATTTTAGTTTAAATAAGTGTTCACATTTATAGTCGCCAATAATATCTCGAATATGATTACCTCTAACATATAAACTTTGTGGAAAACCCAAAAGAAAATAACAACTATTTATTTCTTAAATATTAAAATGGCTTAATTTATTTCTAAAACTAAATCAAGAGTATTTTTTGTGCTTTAATATTTCTCAATTAAAATGAATGGTTTTAAATTGCGGCTTTTGTTAACTTCCAAACCTTGATACTGCATATAAATATGTCTATCTTCAACAATGGTGATTGAGAAGATAATCTATCCTAGATTTAGTCACAAACCAAAGATTAACATTTGGATATTGCATCTATGTTTGAGGTAAGAGAAATGATATTTGTACAACCATAACTTTTTGACAACTCTTTCATATTCAAGAAGAAAAAAATAAAGTGTTCTAACAAAAAATAATGTAAAGGCCGAGTTAAGGGCTGACTTACCTATTTCTTGAAGAATTCATATATTCATATTAATTCATGCATATCCTTCTATTAATTGTCTATTTATTTTTGTTTTTTAAAACTTTCATTGACAATTATTATTTGTTGTAATCTCTCTATAAAAAGAAATTATAAACAAAAAATTAAGCCATTTTAAGCCACAAGAGACCAAAGTAAATCGCTCTTTATTGTTAACTAGTAAAGGACACGTGCGAAACGGGTCACGTAACATTGCGATAATCATATAAAAAATAATTAGATTGTTAATATTATAGAATGTTTATAGATATTAAATGAAAATTATGAATATTAATATAATGTTTCTATTAAATAATATTTTTCTTTTATATATAAAAAATTTGTTAAATAGTTGAATCACACCAATTATGAATTTTATTTGCTTATATATGAGAAAACAAATTTATATATAGATATATGAGAAAGTTGATATGATAAAATTTTGAAAACTCAAGACTATTTTCAAAATCAAAATTAATGTAGTGTTTCTATTAAATAGCTTTTTATTTTATATGCAAAAGACTGTTCAATGTTTGCATGACACCCGTTGCAAATTTTATGTACTTATATATGCATAAACAAATTTTGATATACATATATGTGAAAGTCGATATTATAAAATTTTGAAAACTCGTGATTATTTTCGAAATCAAAATTAATGTAATTGTTCTATTAAATAACTTTTTTATTTTATATGCAAAAGACCGTTCAATATTTGCACCGCACCAGCTGCAGATTTTATGTACTTATATCTACATAAACAAATTTTTATATACATATATGAGAAAAGTCGATATGATAAAATTTTAGAAACTCATGACTATTTTCAAAATATTAACATTAATGTAGCGTGTCTATTAAATAAATATTTATTTTATATTTAAAACACCGTTAAATATTTAAACCACACTCGTTGATGATTTTATATGCTTATATATGCAGAAAAAAATGTTTATGTACCGATATGTGATCGTCGATATAATAAAATTTTGAAATTTCGTGACTATTTTCAAAATATTAACATTAACATAGTGTTTCTCTTAATTAAATTTTTATTTTATATGCAAAACACCATTTGATGTTTGCACTGTTCATGTTGTAGATTTTAAATGTTTATATCTGCAGAAATAAATTTTTGTATACATATATGAGAATGACGTTATGATAGAATATTGAAAACTAATGATTATTTTAAAAATATCAAAATTAATGTAGTGTTTCTATTGATTTTTTTATGCAAATTAAGTGAAATTAAAGTAGATGAGAATAAAATATGAGAATTTACTCGAGTACTATTTTTATGTATTTTTTTTTGAGGGAAATATGTTTATAGCATTTAATTAATAATAAGATGTTCAATACAATTGGGTATAGTAAAATAAACAACTGGACTAGCTAGTAACGTGGCTTCTCCGGCAAGAGCATGAGCAACCCCGTTAGCTTGTCGCTTGGCAAACTCCTCCCTAGAGTTAGAGAGACAAGACCTGACAAGAGGTAATAATACAACCAAATTCGGACGTGTCGTTTCTAGTAGCGTGGAAAGCATCAGAAGTAAGCTTCGAATCTGTTTCGAAGTCAGCGTTGTCAAACTGCATATCGCTCAACCACTGCATTCCTGAGTATAAGCCCAAAGCTTCACCGACCTCAACTGGATATATACAAGTTGCCAGCACAAAAGTGCCTTCAGAATCACGAACACATATACCAATAAATTAAATTTTGCAAAATAACCATTATGCAAATAAAATCAAGGAGATAATGAGTTTTAATAAGAACGATTATAAAATTTTCCTTCTTTTTTTTTACAAAAAAAAATCTGTTACACTTGTGATGACCCATATCTGTAATTAATTTTTAAAAGAACAAATGAATTAGTTTCAAAATTATCCGTGAAAATTGGTTACACTTGTAATGACCATTATCCGTAACTAATTTTTTAGAAAACAAATAAATTAAATTTTATAAAATGACCATAATGCACATAAAATTAAGGAGATCATGAGTTTTAATAAGTGCGATCATGAAATTTTGCTGGACTTCGATTTTTATATATTGTTAGTAGATGATATGTACTCCCTCCGTTCCTAAATTATATGTCGTTTTGAAGAAAAAAATTGTCCTAAATTATATGTCGTTTTACGATATCAATGAAGCTATTATATCCTTAATTATTTATTACTATTTCTTCTTTCAATTCTTTAATTTATCATTGTCATACCATTTATTAAGGACAGTTTTGTAAAACAACTCATAATATATATTGTTGGGTTTTTGTAGATTGGCTACATTTTGCAAAAACATCTACTAGCCAGATGCTGGGACAGATGTGGTAGCATATGGAACAGCGTTATGTATCTTGTGATTTTCGCGCCAGCTAGCGCTTTATATTTGTATACGCAATCTTCCAAAGATTTGCCTGAAGATTTATTTTCCTCTAGCTTGCTGATCAAGGCGCGTGTATCTGATTGAAGATTTGATTGAAGTTTTATTTGCCTTGCTATTTGTTCCACAAGATATCATTCTATATTTGGAAGCTTTTTATTATTTCTAGAAGATTGTTTCAGCTGGACCGGTCAATGTCCATGCTCTATTTTGAAGCCCAGACCCGTGCTACTTCAGTACTATATATTCATGAAGGCAAACCCTAGTAGGGTAACTAAAAACCGTGTGTGTTAGTAAAGCGTGTGTTTTAAGGTTTTTAGGGTTTTGTTTGTTAATTGTGAGCCTTGCTTGTATCACCCTGATTCAAGCTAAGGACTGAGTTTGTTTTGAGTTGTAATTTGTAAGCTGCTCCTAAGCTTTTAAGTACGGAGTAAGTATGTGTTATTAGCGTGTGTTCCTCTTGGTTGAGTTTTGTGTTTTGTGTGTTTGATAACAATACTGTGTGTGTTGTTCGTAGGAATTGAGACGGGGTCTCATATCTAGGAGTTCCTAGATAGAGTTGCCACTGGTAGGGTCTAGGTGCAAAGTCAAGTAGTGTGTCTGCGTTGGTCTTTTCACTAGAACTATAATAGTGGAATCATTCCTGGATTGGTATCCCCCAGAGTAGGAGAGTTGCTCCGAACTGGGTTAACAAACTCACTGTGTACTTTATATTTCCGCTGTGTTCATTTTAATTTGTGCCTCGTTACGCTGTGTTACGTTAATTGTAGTTCTGAGTAGACACGTGCTCGGACAGTTGTGCCAACATTGTGCACAGCATATTTCAGTCAGGTTGCCAGGAATTTCAATTGGCATCAGAGCAGGCACCCTGTTCTGTGTGGGTGAGCTCCAGGGAAAGAAGTTTCTGGCTCAATGGATAAAGAAGGAGGACTGGTGAACAGACCACCCTTGTTGGATGGGTCGAACTATGACATTTGGAAATCACGCATGACAGCATTCTTGAAATCTCTAGACAGCAGAGCTTGGAAGGCTGTGATCAAGGCATGGGTCCCTCCTAAAATAAAAGATGCGAATAATGTTGATACTGATGAGTTGAAACCAGAAGAGGAATGGTCTACAGCAGAAGACACTGCAGCTATTGGAAACTCTAAAGCCCTGAATGCTTTGTTTAATGGTGTAGACAAGAACATGTTCAGGTTGATTAAACAATGTACTATTGCTAAGGAAGCTTGGGATATCCTAAGAACAGCTCATGAAGGTACTCAAAAGGTCAAGAAGTCAAGGCTACAACTGCTAACAACACAATTTGAGAATTTGAGAATGAAGGAAGGAGAGAGTGTTCATGACTTTCACATGAATGTGCTAGAATATGCTAACACATTTGAATCCTTGGGGGAAAAGATATCCGATGAAAAACTGGTAAGCAAAATTCTCAGGTCCCTGCCTAAGAAATTTGATATGAAAGTATGTGCTATTGAGGAGGCCCAAGATATTGGAGATATGAAAGTTGATGAGTTGATTGGATCTCTTCAAACTTTTGAATTAAAGGTGAATGAAAGATCTGAAAAGAAAGACAAGAACATTGCTTTCGTCTCCAACACTGATGAAGATGATGTGGAGAGTAATTTAGATACTGATGAGAGCATCTCTGAAGATATTGTGATGTTGGGCAAACAATTTAATAAAGTTGTGAAGAGGATGGACAGACGCCCTAGGACAAATGCTCCGGACAACAGTCGCAGCATCTTTAAAAATGTCAACAATCAGAGGAAACCTAGAACTGATGACAAAATTAATCAAAGCAAAGGGGTGCAATGCCATGAATGCGAAGGTTTTGGTCACATCAGAACTGAGTGTGCAACGTATCTGAAGAAACAAAAGAAGGTGATGAATGTGTCTTGGACGGATGAGGATGAATCAGAAGAAGAATCTGAAACTGCAAAACATGTGAATGCCTTGACTGGAGTGTGCACATCTGAAAATGAATCTAGTGATGAAGAGGTAACATATGATGAATTGGCTGATTCTTACAAGGAGCTATATCTCAAAAGTGAGGAAGTTTGTAGAACTTTAGAAAAACAAAAGAGGACCATCACTCTCTTGCAAGCTGAGAAAGACAAACTTCTGAAAATAAACTCAGACCTCAATGATGAGGTTATCTTACTTACTTCCAAGATTGGCAATATGAACAAGCAACTGCGGATGATGAACAAAGGTACTGATGCTTTAGACGAAATTCTGGAAATAGGACAGAAACCTGGAGATTCTAAAGGTATTGGGTTTGACTACAGTTCCATGCCTCAGCAAAAACAATTACCAGTGAGACAGTTTGTGCCACCTGTTAATACTCATGATCATACTATGTCAAGACAGATGCCCCAGCATCAGGTGAGACAACAGGCATCAGGATACAGGCCCAGATCAAAAGGAAGGAATTATGCTTGGGTATGTCACTACTGTGGAAGAAAAGGACATATCAGACCTTTCTGTTTCAAATTATATGGTTACCCAGACAGGACCTATTCACCAAGACCTGATCCCACAGTAAAGATCACCAAGAAGCAGTGGAAGCAGAAAAATGATAATTTCACAAGCAACACTATGGATCCTAGAAAAATAGAACCAGAAGCTGATGAGATTGCTCAAATTGCTCATACATCTCTGAGAGTGTCATCCAGAAATGATTGGTACTTTGACAGTGGATGTTCCAGACATATGACTGGTGATAAAAATTACTTGACTGATGTTAAGCCTTATGCTACAAGTTTTGTGACTTTTGGAGATGGAGCCAAAGGAGAAATAAAGGGTGTAGGAAATCTTGTGGAAGAGGGTCTACCCAAACTTGATAAGGTGCTTCTTGTGAAAGGATTAACTGCAAACTTAATTAGTATTAGTCAACTGTGCGATCAAGGAATGAAGGTCAACTTTACTAAGAGTGAATGCTTAGTGGCTAACAGTGAAGGGGACATCCTGATGAAAGGTGTTAGATCAAAGGACAATTGCTACTTGTGGGTCTCTCAAGATAAAGCAAAGTTATCTAATTGTCTAATAACCAAAGAAGATGAAGTTAAGCTATGGCACCAAAAGCTTGGACATCTGAATCTCAGAAGCATGAAGAAAGCTATTGCTGAAGGAGCCATCAGAGGTTTACCAAAGCTCCAAATTCAGGAGGGAAGTATATGTGGAGAATGCCAGATAGGAAAACAGACCAAGATGCCTCACCAGAAGCTGCAACATATGTCCACATCCAGAATTCTTGAGCTATTGCACATGGACTTAATGGGACCTATGCAAGTCGAAAGCTTAGGTGGTAAGAAGTATGCTTTTGTTGTTGTTGATGATTTTTCTAGATATACATGGATAAATTTTATTAAGGAGAAGTCAGACACCTTTGAAAAATTCAAGGATCTTTGCTTGCAACTTCAGAGAGAAAAGGATTGTGGAATTGCTAGAATCAGAAGTGACCATGGGAAGGAGTTTGAGAATGGCAAGTTCTCTGATTTCTGTACTTCTGAAGGAATATTTCATGAGTTCTCTGCACCTATTACTCCTCAACAAAATGGGATAGTAGAGAGAAAGAACAGGACTTTGCAAGAATCTGCTAGGGTTATGCTACATGCAAAGAAGCTGCCATTTTTCTTTTGGGCTGAAGCCATGAACACAGCCTGCTATATTCATAATAGAGTGACTTTGAGAAAAGGTACATCTACAACCTTGTACGAGCTATGGAAGGACAGGAAGCCAACAGTGAAGCACTTTCATGTGTTTGGTAGTAAGTGTTATATTCTAGCTGACAGGGAACCAAGAAGAAAGATGGATGCTAAAAGTGAAGAGGGAATCTTTCTAGGCTATTCTTCAAACAGCAGAGCCTATAGAGTATACAACTCCAGAACCAAGACAGTGATGGAATCCATAAATGTTGTTGTAGATGATGAAGGAAATAATGCGATGCCAGATGATGCTACATTTGACGCAGCATCTGACCTACAGGAAGTGAAGAAAGTAGATGAAGCAAGTGATAAGCAAGATTCTGAAGTAACTGGCCCAGAGAAGACTGTTCCCAACAAAGGACCATCTATCAGAGTTCAGAAAAATCATCCCATAGATCAAGTCATTGGCGATCCTAACCAAGGGATCACAACTAGAAGGAACTATGATGAGGTATCAAATTCTTGCTTTATATCTAAACTTGAACCAAAGAATGTTAAGGAAGCTCTAACTGATGAGTTCTGGATAAATGCTATGCAAGAAGAATTAACTCAGTTCAAGAGAAGTAATGTGTGGGACCTAGTTCCTAGACCAGATAATGTGAATGTTATAGGTACCAAGTGGGTTTATAAAAACAAGTCTGATGAAAATGGTACTATCACTAGAAACAAAGCTAGACTGGTTGCACAAGGATATTCTCAAATTGAAGGGGTAGACTTTGATGAGACTTTTGCTCCTGTAGCTAGGTTGGAATCTATTAGATTGTTACTTGGAATTGCATGCATACTAAAATTCAAGTTGTATCAGATGGATGTCAAGAGTGCCTTTCTCAATGGGTACTTAAATGAAGAGGTTTATGTAGAACAGCCTAAAGGCTTCATTGATCCTAGTTTTCCAAACCATGTGTACAAATTGAAGAAAGCTCTATATGGCCTGAAGCAAGCTCCTAGAGCTTGGTATGAGAGACTTGCTGAGTTTCTAATCAACCATGGCTATAGGAAGGGAGGAAATGACAAGACCCTGTTTGTGAAAGATGAAAATGGACAGCTGATGATTGCTCAAATATATGTAGATGACATAGTCTTTGGAGGAATGTCTGACCAGATGATAGAGCATTTTGTTCAGCAAATGCAGTCTGAATTTGAGATGAGTCTTGTAGGAGAGCTAAAGTTCTTTCTTGGTCTTCAAGTGAAACAGATGGAAGATACTATATTTATCTCTCAAAGTAAGTATGCTAAAAATATAGTCAAGAAATTTGGGATGGAAAATGCTGCTCATAAAAGAACTCCTGCTCCCACACATGTAAAATTATCAAAGGATGAGAAAGGTGTGGATGTTGACCAAAGCATGTATAGGAGTATGATAGGGAGTCTTCTATATCTTACAGCAAGTAGGCCAGATATCACATTTGCAGTTGGAGTGTGTGCCAGGTACCAAGCTGAACCAAAAATAAGCCATCTGACTCAGGTAAAGAGAATTCTGAAGTATGTGAATGGTACCAGTGACTATGGTATGTTGTATTCTCATGAGGAAAGCACTGTGTTGTTTGGATATTGTGATGCTGACTGGGCTGGAAGTGCAGATGATAGAAAGAGTACCTCTGGTGGATGTTTCTTTCTAGGCAACAACCTTATATCCTGGTTCAGTAAGAAGCAAAATTGCGTTTCTTTGTCTACAGCTGAAGCTGAGTACATAGCAGCTGGTAGTAGTTGTTCTCAATTGTTGTGGATGAGACAGATGCTGAGTGAATACAATGTCAAGACAGATGCTATGACATTATATTGTGACAATCTGAGTGCAATTAATATCTCTAAAAATCCTATACAACACAGCAGGACTAAACACATTGACATTAGACATCATTTTATTAGAGATCTGGTTGAAGAAAAAATTGTCACTCTTGAGCATGTTGCAACTGAAGAGCAATTAGCAGATATTTTTACAAAAGCTCTTGATGCTAATCAATTTGAAAAATTAAGACGGAAGTTAGGGATCTGTTTATTTGAGAAATTGTAGCAGTTAATTTATGGGAGGCGTGCAGCAGTTATTTTCTCCCTCCTCAACCGCTTGATGCACGCAATTCAAGGAAGCTATCTCCAACCTTCCTTATTCAAACCTCCCACACGCTACCATCTTTATTCTTTTCTTAACTTCTCAGTTGCTTCTGGTTTGGCCAAATTGATTTATGATATTGGTACCAAGTCACCTTTTGATTATGGGGCCTACATTTATTATCAGGTTTTGGAGCATGCTAAGTCCTTTGCTATCAAGTTTCCTATAGTTTTTCCCACTCTCCTGTGTGGTATTGTGCTTCAGCAACACCCAGATATTTTGATCAGTACTGATGAGCCCTGTAAGAGGTCTGGCCCTATGGCCTTGGATTGTAGTTTGCTGTCTGAGAAACATGCTGCTGACTTAGCTGGTACTTCTGTCCGGACGTCTGGTGTGCTCACTAGAAACCAAATAATTGCAGATCTAACTGAGACTAGTGTGGCTATTGCAGCCTTGAAGGCTGAATCTGAAGCTGAGGGTGAGCAGGATGAAGAAGAAGGAGGGAATAATAATGCTTCTGCTGGTGATACTGAGGAGTTCTCCGCTGACTCTGATGAATTCTGATTCTGATGTTTTCCCTGTTCTCAGTTACTGTTTTTCTTTGTGTTTGTTTTGGTTGGTTGGCCAAGACCCTGGATTTCTTATGCACCTTGAGTGCTTCTGGTCTGTAATATGCACTCTCTGTGGTTACTATGCACTCTTTATGGCTCTATGCACTTTCAATGAGTTTGCCCTATCTGTTGGTTGTCAGAATTTTTGGCTAAAAAGGGGGAGTAGAATTTGATTTATTATCTGTTGCTTGTGTGCTGATTTGAAGCCTATATTATGTATGGCTGCATGTGTTGAGGGGGAGTGTAGTATATGTTGAGGGGGAGTTCTGGTGCATGTTTTGAGGGGGAGCTATCTTAAGTTTTTTCTTGTGTGTGGAAATTTATTTTTTCCCTTATCTATGTGATTCCACTATATGAGAGTTTATTTCTCTCTGGTTGTTCCTATGAGGCTAGTTGTTTGTGTTATCTGGTGCATGCCTCTGATTCTACTTGCAAGCCATCTTTGTCTATTTCTCGCGTGGAAGTAATCTTATTTTATGCTACGATATTTTCTTTCCTTGTTGTGTGCCTATGTTGACGTGAAGGAAATTTTTTTTTGTGTATCTCCCAAAGAACTGACTCTAGAGTGTTTTAGCCAAAATTGTGCCAAAGGGGGAGATTGTTGGGTTTTTGTAGATTGGCTACATTTTGCAAAAACATCTACTAGCCAGATGCTGGGACAGATGTGGTAGCATATGGAACAGCGTTATGTATCTTGTGATTTTCGCGCCAGCTAGCGCTTTATATTTGTATACGCAATCTTCCAAAGATTTGCCTGAAGATTTATTTTCCTCTAGCTTGCTGATCAAGGCGCGTGTATCTGATTGAAGATTTGATTGAAGTTTTATTTGCCTTGCTATTTGTTCCACAAGATATCATTCTATATTTGGAAGCTTTTTATTATTTCTAGAAGATTGTTTCAGCTGGACCGGTCAATGTCCATGCTCTATTTTGAAGCCCAGACCCGTGCTACTTCAGTACTATATATTCATGAAGGCAAACCCTAGTAGGGTAACTAAAAACCGTGTGTGTTAGTAAAGCGTGTGTTTTAAGGTTTTTAGGGTTTTGTTTGTTAATTGTGAGCCTTGCTTGTATCACCCTGATTCAAGCTAAGGACTGAGTTTGTTTTGAGTTGTAATTTGTAAGCTGCTCCTAAGCTTTTAAGTACGGAGTAAGTATGTGTTATTAGCGTGTGTTCCTCTTGGTTGAGTTTTGTGTTTTGTGTGTTTGATAACAATACTGTGTGTGTTGTTCGTAGGAATTGAGACGGGGTCTCATATCTAGGAGTTCCTAGATAGAGTTGCCACTGGTAGGGTCTAGGTGCAAAGTCAAGTAGTGTGTCTGCGTTGGTCTTTTCACTAGAACTATAATAGTGGAATCATTCCTGGATTGGTATCCCCCAGAGTAGGAGAGTTGCTCCGAACTGGGTTAACAAACTCACTGTGTACTTTATATTTCCGCTGTGTTCATTTTAATTTGTGCCTCGTTACGCTGTGTTACGTTAATTGTAGTTCTGAGTAGACACGTGCTCGGACAGTTGTGCCAACATTGTGCACAGCATATTTCAGTCAGGTTGCCAGGAATTTCATATATTTCTCATACAAAATTAATTATATTTCTTAATACGTGTGAAATGTCCAAAACGTTGTATAATTTGAGATGGAGGGAGTATTTTTTATTTTTTTGACTAAAGTAAATGATATTCATTCATTCAAATTGATAAAATACATCGACACAATGTAAATTCGTTAAAAACAAAAATGATGTTTCTGTGAACAAACTCACAACATCCATGTCAATAGCATAAAACGACAAAGTACAAAAGCTTACACATATGACTATTTTCAAGTCTCCGGAATACCCATGTCTCCGGATCTGCAATGTTGATGACACTAAAGTCATTGATTGGATCTGCACTGGATCGAAGCTGATCTAACAATCTGAACCAAACAAATACCTGAATGAAACAAGAAAGACAAACAACACCGCACAAAGACGACGAACAAAACAACGTCGCACTAAGACGACGAAATCACAAAAGAAAAAACGAAATAGATGTGAAAATCACTTATTTTAGTAAAAGGAAAAGAGAAAAACGAGTTAGATGAGTGATTTTGGATCAAAAACTGACCTTAAATCACCCCTTTTTGATAGATCAAGGAGAAAAAACTATGGTTTTGTGATGGCCCACAAGAGAAAAAGGAGAAGAGAGAGAAATTGAAACTTGGGATGATTAAACTTCAATAATTCTGGACTATTAATAGAAACTTCAATAATTTTGGCCTTGCTATCCCTTTAAGGTCGGTTAACCCCATTAGGCAAGCCTAATTGTCTTTTTTTTTTTTTTTTCTTTTTCAAATAGCCTAGGTGACTAGAAATAAGTGAGGTGTTGGAGTTCGAACTCCAATCCATGGATATATTATACTAAACTTGTTATTTTATATTTTTTTTATTATGAATAGGATATTATCAACGAATAATTGCAGAAATTAATCCCTCAAACTTGATGGAAGTGGAACTATAGTCAATAGTAAAACTCTTCTTCAACATGATATAACATTGCATAAAACAATACCTTTGGTTAAACTAAAGATAAGCGAGGACTGAATTCGAACATCTATCTTCGTTTATTGTAATATTTTTATCAACTGAGTTATGCTTATGAGACAGTTGAAATTATCGTTTACCATTTCATCGGTGTTTTTGGATACATTATTTTAGAATCACTCCAAGTATTTGTCAAGAAAAAAGCAAAGAATTTGGTAAATAAAATAAAAATTAAAACAAAAAGAAAGAATAACTCACCTCAATTGGTATTTGACCACACTGAGTGAGAAAGAAAGAAATAATCATAATATTGATCAATTTTCAATTCATTTGCTTATGACTCACCACCTTCTAACTCGCACTCAACTCCCCCAACTCGCGCCTTTCATTCATCACCATCTCTAAACCGTCATCATCCCCAAATTCTTCTCAACCACCCTACCTCCAATGGACGCGCACCCACCAGATTCCTCCTCCACCACCCCCGCCGCCGCCGTCGAAGACTTCATTCACATTCACGATCTCAAAATGGAGAGCTTATCCGATAGCATGGTTCGGATCGATGATCATTCTTCGGATTCCGTCGATGCAGCAGCTTCGTCTGCTCCTCCTGTTGCCGGAGCAGACGCCGTCGCCGCGGTGGTTTCAGATCAACAGAAAGTTACGCTTCCTGAGGAGTTATCGAGGAATGTTATTGTGTTGTCTTGTGAATCTTCTGCTGAAGGTGGCGTTTGTGATGTTTATTTGGTTGGAACTGCTCATGTTTCTGAGGTAATTTTTTTATTGATTTTGATTCTGATTTTGCTTTCTTTTTTATGTTAGTTCTATGAAGCACGGATAGTCATTGGATTAGGTGTGTATCCGACACCGACACCGACACCTATAATTACTATTTATGCCATGTTCTCAAATTATTATTGGTGTTGACATGTGAGTAGTCACAGTGTTAGTTGCATTGTGTGTTTCTATTCATTCGATACAATTGGATTTGGAATTGTTCGTTGACAAAAATCAATTCAACTGATTTCATTTATAATGATAGTTTTAATACAAGATGGAATATAATAAAAAACTTGGGAACTACTCCCTCGGTCCTTTTTTATGAGCAACTGTTGACTCCCTATGGATGTAGTTAAGAGGATTGGTTTTGCCGTCTGTAAAGGGTTAGCCGCGCAACTTGTTATCTGCTTGCCTTTCATTAATGTCTAATTTTCTATTCGTATTGTAGCTGCAGGAAGTTAGTAGTGTAATTAATGTGTACATTGTGTCTGACTGTTACTAAATTACCTTTGCGTGTATAAATGTATTTACAGTTGACTTTTCATATTCCAAAGCAAAGTAGTAATATTAATTAGGGTTATGTTTGAAAGAAAAATAATAAATGCATCTAGAAACTTGAGAGAGAGATTATATTTAGCGACAAATATCATCTCTCAATGGGTGCTTATAATTAAGGATGGAGCTTACAATTAGGGATGGAGGGATTGGATGTACCAAGAATGTGATCTACCACTTGCTTGCAATCAAGTTCATTTGACACCGTAGTAATATCCATTTCACTAGGCCAAAGTATAGCTTCCTTTAGACCCCAAGCTTCCGGTTTATGTGGAGGTGACAACTCGTGGAACCAAGATGTTTTTGCTCATATAAATTCACACTTATCGCCACTTAAACACATTCCTGCTCCAAATCACCGTTGGTCCTTAAAGATTTCTGCATCTATGTGGCACTTGACTTGTCAAATTGCTGGTTTTTCCCATTTCAGTCCTGAATTACCTCTGACGGCACTAGCCCCTCTCCCTGCATAATCCCGAACCTGCTGCCGCTGCCGCGGACTGTCACGCGCCATCTGTATGACACAGACGGGCATAACTCTACATTGTTCCTCAGTTTCTCGTTCCCTTGTTTCCATATAACACCACAAGCCCATCACAAACTGGTGCACGTGGTGCTGAGGCAACACAGCCAGCAGGTGAAAAAATAACGATACGAAACCATCCGCAATGCCCAGCCATCAATGTATAAAAGATTGTAAACCTGCTTCAGCCCACACTTCCTGTACCTTGTTACAACCGAAAAAAACATACCAATCGTTTTCTTAGTAACTCTCACAGTGAGCTATCGAAGCAGTTTACTCCCCTTGATTGTAGTCGTTGTCGCGTTGGAAGACAGCCCCTAACCGCACACCATAGAAACACTTTCACCTTCTGTGGTATTCTTAGTCCCCACTATTTCGTCCAATTACCATTCACTTGGAGATCTCCGTTATCCACAAGCTGCTCCGTTATGAAATAGTAAAACCGATTTGTTTGACACTATATTCGCCGTATTTAGTGAATTTCCAAACTTATTCATCCTCAAGTACTTCACTATAAGTTGGCATGGATAGGATTTGATTAGCATCACTGTGATTAAATGTCGCCATGATCACTTCTCGCTTCCAATAACAATTGGAATTCTATTGTGTTATTTCTTTGCATAAAATAAATGACTGTCTTCTTTTAATTATATTATTATGTTATTGTGTTTTTATTCATTTCAATTGGAATTGCCTTTTGATTTGTTATGTAAAATGCATGGTTCTAAATTGTGGTTGTAGTTGCGGTTGCAAACCTTGATACTGTTGCAAAATGTAGGCAATTACTTTGGTCGTCGTGGTTGCGATCCCAATTGAGTTCACTACCGTTGAAATGGTGGTGAACTGATAGAGTTAAAGCTTACTATTTTTGCTGAACTATGTTGCAGGAATCAAGCAAAGAAGTTCAAGCTATTGTCAATTTACTGAAACCAGAGGTGTTTTTTCCCTTTCAACTCCAGGCTGAGCTGCCTGATTTTGATTTCATGTTGTTTCCCTTTCTTTTCCTTGTACATTTTTAATGATGAAAGCATATGGTTGGCTTTTGTTTGCTGCAGGCTGTCTTCCTTGAATTGTGCTCAAGTCGTGTGTCAGTGCTTACCCTTCAAAATCTTAAGGTCTCTACTTTTAAACTTAGTATTTTACAATGAGCAAGGTTGGCTATGCACTATTTGGTACACACTTTCTAGCGCAAATTTTTGTGGGTCCCACTAAAAACAGGACCTGTGTTTGGTTCTTCGATGACGTATATTGATTTTGGTTAATACCTAGTTGAACGTTAAGGGTCTATTTGGATCAACAGAGGGAAAAGGTTAATGGAGGGGCAGGAGAGGGTCTGTCCGGTTCGACGAGGGGAGGGGAAGTGTGAAATTACATTTTCCACCTTTGTAATATTTAAGGTCATGTTAAATAAAAATATATTTGAGTCTAAATTGTATATCAATATTTCTTCCCTCCAAACCCCCCACGTTTGGAGGGGGCTAAAATTGGCTTCGGAGGGATTTTGCTCCTCTTCCCTCTAACCAAACAAGTAATTTTTGTTTCGTACATTCACGTAAAAATGAGTTTAACATTAAATTTAGGCTAAAAAGTATGTTTGGAGTAAAAAGCATCAAATCCCAATAACATCAGTTTTGGAAGTAAAAACAATTCAATATATGTCACTTTGCTTCTAGAACGCCTAAATAAGCCCAAAAAAAATATTTGCTTCTAGAATCACTGTTGTTTCACGAAAGTGAACACAAACATTCAATATATTTTTATATTTTTAGTATGAGTTGTGTATGTTACATAATAATAGAGAATGTTTTGGAAAGAATATGTCAAATAGCGTATTGCTATTGTCTTTTTCTTCTTATTATCATATCAATTTTTCTTTCCTTTTGGGAATTTTCAAATTTCCCCCTTCTCTGTACTATCTTGTTCCCATTTGTAATTTAAGACCCCGAGTATGCAAAGTATTTTTTATTTTATTTTTTAAAACTCAGTATTCGGCCCAAGTATCCGGCCCAAAGACTGACTAATCCAAGGGGTCCAATCCCACCG
Source organism: Medicago ruthenica (assembly GCA_018208015.1). Taxonomy (NCBI): domain Eukaryota; kingdom Viridiplantae; phylum Streptophyta; class Magnoliopsida; order Fabales; family Fabaceae; genus Medicago; species Medicago ruthenica. The sequence continues at coordinate 25,866,005 of CM031374.1, read as the reverse complement.
TCCACTGGTGGGGACCCCATTTAAAATCAGAGCTTTGCTCTACGTGGACTAGCCCACCAAAATTGGCACCGGGGGGAATCAAAGCGGAGACTCTGATAGGAGCACACACCAAGGTCCCAACCCAACACCACTAGGCCAACCCAAGTGGGTTAGTATGCAAAGTATTTTACTATTATAGAATATCAACATGCTTCAGTAGATGAGTGCAGGGTTGAAGAGTTAAGTATATGATTGCTGAATATTTCTATTGCTTACTGGTGTTGTACTCACTAAAGGATGATCATCAATATCATCGTCATATTATTTTACATATTTGATTTTTTATAATATATATATATATATATATATATATATATATATATATATATATTTATATTTACTCATTTACCTTTATTTTTTAAACTTTTAAGCTTGCAACTTATGAGTATTTTATTCTTCTTTGTGTATAATAAAGAAGGTCAAAAAACATCTTTTCTTTTAGTAATAAAATTATAATTGTAATCGTTTTAGTGGTCTATAAAATATTGTTCAACGATAAATTCATCACTATGTTGGTTCTCATTCAGTTTTATTTATTTTCATTCAGGTACCTACTATGAGAGAAATGATTGAATTGTTGAAGAAAAACCGTAACATGTTTGAAGTACTTTATGGCTGGTTCCTTGCCAAGGCATGTTTCTATGTTTGACAATCTTATTTATCATCCCTATTACATTTTCAACTATTAATCGTTCATTCCTTCTTATTCAAGAATGATGTACTGTATTTCTCATGTACGATGCTTTTTTCTTCCCTTGAATGCCTGACAGATTGCCAGTAAGCTTGAGGTCTTTCCTGGGTCTGAGTTTCGTGTGGCATATGAAGAAGCAATCAAGTATGGTGGCAGGGTGATACTCGGTGACCGCCCTGTACAGGTTGGATACATTTTTTTTTTTAAGAAAAGCCACTGATATTACATATGCATAATGTCGTGTATTATTCATTCTTAGCATGTTTTCAATTTTTGATGTTTTCTAGAATCAGTAGTTAGGCTAGTAGTAGTAGTATACATGCATCACTTTTTTTTGTACGCTATCTGCTGTAAGAATTTCCCATGTCTCCTTTGTGCTGTTTCTGTAGTAGTATACACTTCATATTAAATAAGTAGCATAATGCATTATGCTCACACCATTATGGGATCTGGAGAGAGTAGATCTACTGTGTATGGTGTCTCATCACTGCTGTGAGCAAAAAGGCTGTTATAGTGACAAGAACTCATGACCGCCATGTCACATAGTCTACTGTTTTGTTAGTTTTCTCACTATTGCATAAAGGCCTACTCTGTAACACTTGAACCCTACAACATAAATCTGTCTTTTTCCTCAACTTATGAATCTACTTAAAATGCTTATCGGAAAACATTTCTATAGCTATTGGAGAAATATTGATTTGTACTTTGGTAGTGCATAGTGAATGAAAGGGCAAAACTGAAATCAAAATATTTGTGTTTTTCGTAGAAGTTTTATTCATTTATTTTTTTAAATATTTGAAGTTTTATCAAAGTGCTTTCAACTTGGTTTAATTGTATGATTATGTTTTAGGAGTTTCTTATTACTGTATTAATCGGTTTTGATTTGGATTGAGACAGATTACATTGAAGAGAACATGGAGTAAGATGCCCCTTTGGTACAAGACAAAATTGGTGTACTCTTTACTTTTCCAAGCAGTTTTTTTACCCAGCTCCGATGATCTTAATAACATGGTATATGTCATGATCTTCATGCACTAGTGATAAGCGTGAATTGATCCTTTTTGTGCAAAGTTCTTGTGTATATACCCTAACATGGGTTTGCTTTGCTTCTTCAGCTGAAGGAAATGGATGACAGTGACATGCTGACTCTTGTTATTCAAGAAATGAGTAAAGAGTTTCCAACTTTAATGGAGACCCTTGTCCATGAACGAGATCAGTAAGTTCTATTGCACTTGGTTAAACTTAAAAGTTTCATTTATGGTGTCTGTCTCGTGTCACCTGCTTCCTTTCTTCTTTAGCGAGGGTTCATTGAAGAGCATCCTAGACATGGTTTTGGTATTGACATCTTCTGCATATCCAAGCAAAACCCGAAAGTCTGAATTTAAATACCTTGAAGGCTTGGACTTCTTACCAAGTGCATCTTTTATTTCAGAGTTTCAGACCATAGGATACATACACACTTTTAAATTGACCATACTGTAGAGCTATTTTGGGTATGATATCATCCAATTATGCCTTTTTTACTAGTGCACTAGCATCCTGGAGTTTAGATGAAACGATTTCTTCATAGATGCAATTAATAGTATGTCACTGAAGGTGTGACTGGGTTAGTTCACCTGGCCTCTGTTTTGTCTAGAATTGAGGGTGACTGCATTAGTACAACTGACCTCTGTTTTGTCTAGAATATGTACAAAAAAGTTTATGTATTTATTGTGTCTTATATTATGTATGATTTATCTTATATTGCGTCTATCCAGGTACATGTCCTCCACATTATTAAAAGTGGCAAGTGAGAGCAGATCCGTTGTGGCTGTTGTTGGAAAGGGGCATCTACAAGGAATAAAGAAGAATTGGAAGCAACCTGTCGTGGTTTGTGAACATTTAGTTATTCTGTTATACAATCATAATAAATGCTAATCTATCATATATGCACTTCAAAGGAAATACTTTGGAATTTAGAAGTATATTTAGCTCAAAAAGCTTTCTTAGACACTTCTATTTTACCAATTCTAATACACACATGCTTTGTTGTTTCCGTCCTTTCAAAATCATAGTATCATTCTTATTATATTAGTCATTGACTGATTTTCTTACTGCAATGTACCCTATTGTTAACAGATGAAGGATCTTATGACAGTTCCATCTCCCAAACCAGCTATCTCTGCAATGAGAGTCTTTACATCTGTAGGTGTTGGCGTGGCTGGGGTTGCCATAATATCAGGCATCTATCTTTCATGCAAGAAATAACTTCTCTAGGTAGAGAGATTGTCATAACTGTCATCTACAGGAACGTTTGGTATATGAATTGAAATGTATACATGTTGAGTTAAGTTATACCATCATCAACAAAGTTGGTGCATTAGCCATTTAATTTAATTTGTGTTATTTTTTGGATCAAGCATTGTCATCCTTCTCCCCCTAAACCCTGTCAAATGATACACAATCACACTGGTAGCGTCTACATATTAAAATCGGATTGAACAAAATATTTGGTAGTATGCAATATGTATTGCATATCGAAAACAAAATAGAATAAGACGAGGTAACAAAAATGATGCATTTTAACTCCACCAAAAACAATATAACTGGAATCAAATAGAACATTGATTTCATTTTCTCTGCTTGTTAAATACTTACATAATTTTTGGAAGATAATTTGAATAACCTTGGTTCAGATGAGTTGATTTTATATCTGGAAAAGTAGTTAAATATTGTACATCTGAATCTTAATGTAAACTATGTCAGCAAATTGATGGATTTACAATACTATAAAAAAAATTGTTAGTTTATGCTTCATATTTTCTGGTTGTGAGGGAAAGACCAAAGTGCAGAATGGTCTTTGATGCCGGATGGTCATTAGGGGTTTCACAACCATGGCGGCCGAAATATAATAAGTGCAACAATTGTAATCGTGGCTATTCGTACGTGAAGATGAGAGTAATGACCAAGTATAAGAGTCTCCTTCCTAGTCAATCTTACCCACGATTACAACAACTCTTGCAAGAGCCTCCTGATCAGTCTGAAATGCTCTTGCAATCCTCCAAATAAACACAATAATGTGTCCTTAGGAGATAGGTGAACTTTACAGAATCTTTGCAATGATTTCTCTGGGAGTTTAATATAAAGTTCTCACTTTGAACGCAACAAACAATAAGCATCACAAGAGGATTTAGTTTAATACAAGCTTTACATGAATACATTCCAACTAGTATAATTAGAGTTCATTTTACTTGATCAAAAAAGGAGTTCATTTTGATTCGTGGGTAGGATTGTTACATCAGAACAAAGAGAATGATTTGCTATTTTTGCTTGGTGCAAGCGCACGCTTCATTGTAGACGCTACTTTGTTCATTTGACAGCACTTTCTATTGGTTTTTCTTCGATATCATTAATCTTTTCATGATTTCTTTGAGATCTTTTATATGCACACTTGCACAAGAAAAGACAAATACCTTTAAGATCAATTGCATCATCGCAATCACTTTTGATATCATTGAAACTATAGTGAGGTTTAGACATTTTCTGTCTATTTCCAACAGTATTCCTTTTTTTTTAAGGTTTGAACGTGGTTTTAATCCTCTATTTTTTACAACTTTGCATAATTGATCCCCTATTTTAAAATTTGACAGTTTTGGTCCTTCCATCAACTATTTTATTTAAAATACAGTGATATGACATGTTTTAAATAAAATTTTTAAGGAAATTTTCTTACAACTTTATTGATGTTGATCTTTTTCATCATCAGATACCATATCACCAATTTTTTAGTTCAAAAATATGATTGAAGGACCAACACGGTCAAATTTTAAAATAGAGGGACCAAATCCACAAAATGGTAAACTTGGTTGATTGCAATTAAGTAATGACAATCACGTGGCATGGTGATAAGCTCCCCGAGCAAAAATGTGATAGTTTTAAAATTATAAGCATATGGTATTAAATGAAGTATACAATATATCTTTTATACTATTTGGCATAATTTGGAAGATTTATTAAACAAAATTGAGTGAAGAATATTCTCCTTAATTTGGATTTTTTAAAAAATTTATTTTGCTTGTGTGTGCTCTCACCCTTTTGCTATTTGTTTCCTACATGGATCAAGGTCTCCCTCACAGCAAAGCAAGCGCATGGACGGATTTCACCATGGATTTTCTTTAAAAAGCACTAAATCATGGTCGTGTAGAGGGATCTCGACTCGACCATTCAGTACGGACCCAATGACAACCTGCCATAATCTGCTCACAGGACAACTGTCCAGTTAATGATTCAAGAGCCAAAAACCCTAAACTTTTACTATAAATGTTAATTCATAGCATTCATATTTTACCCTTGATGCACATTAAAATGATTATGAATGTAATTGTTAGAGTGAGAATGCTTGATAAAGATCTCAAAAGCACCAGAATTTGGATCTGTCTCATTGTCCGTCTTTGGTCACAACCTACATTACTTGTCCCTTCATATCTGCCTGAGATTTCAGTCTCCATAATCCCAAATCTTTCATGTCTTTTCTATGAATTTTTCCAGTGTATTATTAAGATCTAGTTTCTTCTCTTTCCTTTTTTTTTATTTGAATTCCCCATGAGAATTTTGGGTGATTCTTCCAACCTTTTACTCCGATGAGAAATTTGGGTGATTCTTCAAAGTACAAGGGGCATTCTAACTTCACTTGTTGTTATAAATTACCATTAACCTCTCACATGTATGTCCCATGAAGTTGGCGAAAACACTAATAAGGATGTCTAAATTTCAACAAATATTTGTCTAAGATATCTTGCATGCTCTTCTTTGAATCACAGCCTTTCTTGCCATATCGTCGACCTTCCTAATCTTGACAAGGTGACTCTCACTTGCATTCCATTCTTAAATGTTAGCTTGCATTTCTTCCATAAACCTAAGCATCAATTTTGTTTGGAGCGAAAAGTGTCTAGATCCAGTGGCCATGACAAGGGAAACTTCTGATCACAATTCTTGTTCAAAGCTGAGTAAAGTTGGTGATCCTAGCTCGAAGTTTGGTAGACTTGGATAGAGGAAATTGCTTCCAAGTAGTAATGGATCCAACATGTAGGGATGATAATCAAGTAGCAGACTTGTCAGTTGAAGATCACAGAAATAGACTCAATTTTATGAACATTGGGGGGTCTTTAATATTGTACAAGTCTGAATTATAATAAATCTTAAGCTTAATTGTGTCGTTGGTTATATCCTCTTTTCGTGCATCTTAACCATTTGTCATACTTATTAAATGGTATGCCACTGAGTCTACAGTTTAGTGTTATTTTAACATTAACCATATTTTTTGGCTCGTGAACAACACCTACACTTAAATTTCAAAACTCAAATTACCTTCCAAATAATCAAGACATAATACACCGCATGAATTTCATTACTAAGCAGGGGTAATCACTATTTTTTTACAATAAAGATCACGAAATAGGATATAATGTTTATACAATAAAAACAATATCTGGAATGACATTATACAACGAAAACAAAGAATTTGGAATGACAAAATAGTTAAAGCACCACATTTGCCATCATCGTTGCATAATCATAATCAAAATGAGTTAAAAATATATTGAACAAGACAAAATGAGCATTCTGAAGGCTGCGAACACCAACAATCTCTCCAAAATAATAGCATTCCACTAATGGTTTTATATACATACATCCGATGAAAGAATGCTCCTCCATTTCAAACGTTAATGCAGAGTTTCTTAAACAACATTATATCCTATAGGAGTGAGGGCCACTATTAGAATCAGATTGGTGTGAACCTTGACACATTCTGAGGGCCACTAAATAATTAAAATAAAATGTGGATTCTACTAATATCGTAGCCGTTAACACATCCATAGTAAATACAATCCACCATTAACCATAATATTAAAATACTACACATGATTTCCTCTCTTTCTAAAGGAGATACTAATTCAAATGATATGTATGAGGCGTTTCCAAGACCAAATGGTATTGAATAAAACCCATCAATCAGGATCACCACACAATCAATTTGGCGTCCTAGCCATTATACCAAAAGGAACAATTTATCCTTCAGAATTGGTAATGGACGCAATACATACACAACAAGAAAAATACTTTAAACAACCAAAAATATTAGAAATTTGTAGAGTGCTCAGTGGAAGGAGAAGTCGTTTTAAAAATAAGCTCACGGCAAAATCATTATGATTTTGTCCACTGCCCATAAACACTTCCTTGGTGTTTTAATCTCATCATAGCACCAATTTACATATAATTAAATCAGAAGAACCCAAAAAAAAAAATTAATCAAAGCTATAATATTAATAAAAAAATGGCTTCAGTGTGTGTAACATTCAGATCATTGATATAAAATCTCACTGAAATCCGCTAAGATAAAGTATATTATCATCATAAGCCAAATAAGCTAAAAAAAATTAACAGAGAAGAATCAAGATCTAATTTTCATGATATGTGCTCAGACAGCCAAGGGGTTGTAATCAGATTCTGGGTGAAGATTCCCAGATCAGAAACTCTAGTCCACATAAGTATCATCACCGCACAATATTGAAGCAGAAAATACAAAAAAAAAAAAAAAACTAATTGAAATTAAGATTCAGAATTTGATAAGCAGAAGAACTCAAAAACAGTACATGTGAGGAGCAACGAAGGATGGGATAAGTAAATTGTTTAGGTGTTGCGGCTGGAGGTTAGAATATATAGGCAGTGGAGTGAAGGGTGATGCTCAAATTAGGGTTTACTAATAAGTGGGCGGAACTGCTCGGTTTTGGTAGTTTAGTGTGGGCTTGGAGGCCCATCACTACTTCTAGAAAATTGCTCTTCCACACTGCAAAAATATGGTTTTACCCTCAACGACAGCTAAATGTGGCTTGATCAGAGGTACTTAGCTGTCGTTTCCATCAGATATGCAGGCAGTAGCATTTGTAAATGTCAACTAAGACACAAATCGGTTTGTCTCAGCACATGTAACGCATAACCACAATTCCAAAAGTTGTACAACCAATTCATCAATAATACTTGAATATCACCAACACCATTACATAATCATTCATAATTCAATAACATTACATTAACAATACACGGATGATTGAAATTCAACAAAAGTGCAACATTACGAGTGTTTGACAACTTATTACACAATAATACATAAAAGAACCTAAAAGTCAATAAAAAGACACCAAATCTTTACTAACAATATGGGTAGTTGCAGTTGGAACGAACACAAAGATATAACTTATTATTTTCAACCATCAACGAAAACATGGATGCTACATCGGGATCATTATGAATAACCTGAGGATAATAAACGATTTCCCACGTGTCTTCATCTTTATCCACCCCCATTTCTACACATGATACCCGTACAAATACATGAGATGTAGTATGATTTTCACCAATATAAACAAAGTATTTGTTAAGTTGTGTCTTCAACTCATCCAACTTGTCGGTGGAGGTTAAAAAAATCTTAATGGTCCTCTTGAAAGGGTAGTATCATACATGAGTTTCAATTTTCTCATCTTCAGACATGTTTCACTGGACAAAAGTAGATGGAATCGAAAATATCATAATAAAATGAAAGGTAAAGTAAATTGTTGATGAAACATAAACATATATATATTTATATAAAGGGTCTTGTTAACGAGTGTCCTCTCTGCACTCTTTAAGCATCCCTAATAAAGAAATTATTCATTAAAAAAATTAAAGACTTCAATTTCCAATGCAATAAATGCACAAACTTTCATAAAAACTTACTACTTTTGGTGCTTAAAGAGTGCCTCAGGGGCACTCGTTAACATTTCCTTTATATATAAAATGCTGAGCAATAATAACCAATAAAATTGTCGGTGCTTTGTCCACCACATAAAAGTCATATATTTATTTAATTAATATAATGTTAGTTATATGTTGGTCACAATAAATTGTGCTACATTATCGACCACAAAAAATATGTCAGTGTAATATCGACCAAAAAAAGGATGAACACTGACAAAAAAATGTCATAGCATATCTAGTGAAATTGAATCATCTATATCTTCTTCAATAACTTCAATTCTTCTTTTACTTTTTCAGGAGTATCATACACAATTGGATTTAGTTGATTTGATTATTTTTTCGGTGTTGGTGGTTTCTCTCCTTTTTCAATTTCCATGAGCTCTCAGAACCATGTTTGTCTATCCAAAAAAGCATTTCCCCATGTCTCAGCCTCTTCGCTCTTGTATAGCTTCCACTCTGGAGGTATTGGACAATCATCTTTCAAAAAAACAAGAACAAAATGATTGGGGATTAAACCAAAACACATGATGTGGGTTTTTCGGTTAAGTGATGGCCTTACCCCTAATTGAGAAGAAAGTCTCTGATCGCATGATTTATCAACTTAACTACAACTCTATTGTAACAAGTTGCAACGATGTGACCCATGTCCGGTAATGTCAATCACTTATCTTCAAATGCAACTTCACTATTATTTTGAGAAGGGTACAAACCATTCAAGATATAGTTAAAATGATTCTCACTATTCCCATATACCCGCATATAGTCACTCCTATGACCTTGCACTTCTTGAATAAGTGCGTTGCGAATCATAGGATGACTTTCTTCGGTCAAACTCATGTGTTCGACTATAGTCTGAAATCCACGATCTTCATCGCCTTTAACATCCACAATTTTTTAAATAAATGGTTTCATGAATTTTGGCATACAATCAATAGGCCTTGGAACATCAATAGGCTTTGCAGCCCGAGTAGGCGTTGGAACCGTGGAACGTGATGGATTTCCAATACAAGCACCTTTCATTTTAGGAAATGATGACTATGTTGGTGAAGATTGACTATAGGGAAATTAAGAATCAACACGATCCCACAAAGATGAGATTCTTGGCCCCTTTGGTTTGTACCTTTCTTGGAGGTGGAGACAACATTGTTGCTTTTGAAAATGCTGAAGGTGAGAAAAACACAAGGGGGGGTTGAATTGTGTTGGCTTTTTCTTTTCTTTCTCAAAAACTATGTTTAGTTCAGAATTAGATGTTGATCAGATTCTGAAACTATTTTCAGAGTTGTTTGCAGCGGGTAAAGAGTAAATGTGAGAGAGAGAGAGAGAGAGAGAGAGAGAGACATCAGTTTATCCTGGTTCCTTCCACAACCCGGAAGTAGTCCAGTCCCCTTGTTACTAACAAGAGATTTTCCACTATAATCACAAAGATTACAAATGTTCAAGCACAAAGCAAGAGACTTCCTATGCTCCAACACAAAGTAAGAGACTTCCAATGCTCAAACACAAAGCAAAGAGACTTCCAATGCTCAAACACAAAGTAAGAGACTTCCTATGCTCTAACACAAAGTAAGAGACTTCCTTGCTCAAACACCAAGTAAGAGACTTCCTATGCTCTAACACAAAGTAAGAGACTTCCTTGCTCAAACACCAAGTAAGAGACTTCCCTGCTCAGACACACAGTCTAAGACTTCCTTGCTCAAACACAAAGTATGAGGCTTCCTTGCTTAGACACACAGTCTAAAACTTTCTTGCTCAAACACAAAGTATGAGACTTCTAGTTGCTCAAGCATGCAGGCAAGAGGCTTTTAATCAAACAGAATCACAAAGAATATGTTTGAGTTGAACACTTGATATACTATCAGTGGTGTTCACAAAATACAACACAAATTAAGACTCTTTCTAATTTGGCAGTTACGTTTTCCAGAAAAACAGAGTAACATAGTCTTTTCCTTCTTCTTCAATTCTTCAATCCTTTATAGAGGAATAAAGAGCTGTTGTGAAGATGCCATGTCAGCAATTAGAGCCGTTGCAATTAGAAGCTTCAACCAACGTTAATTCCTTCTGTTCTGACATTGTGTGCGCAACACAGAAAATAGAGCATGACAGATTTGAATTGTTTCCTTAAAACATGGAGAGTGTTTCGTACAATGAGACAACTGTTGCATAGAGCTGTTCTGACTGTACAGTACTTCACTGTTCACAGTTACAATTGTTGACTGCTACGTTTCAGACTTCAAAAGCTTCTCTTCAGAAACAGTTCTTCAGAAGCTGGCATCAGACACTGTTCATCAGAAGCAATTCTTCAGAACCTGGTCTTCAGACGCACTGTCCATCACACACTGTCTTCAGAAGCTGTCCTTCAGACGCACTGTTCATCAGACGCTGTCTTCAGAAGCTGGCCTTCAGACACACTGTTCATCAGACGCTGTCTTCAGAAGCTGCCTTCAGACGCTGCCTTCAGAAGCTTCCTTCAGAAGCTCTTCTTTAGACGCTGATTTTCTTCAGCCTTGCAACACAAGCTTCTATAATTTTCTTCTTGCTCTTAACTTGTTCTTTCATAACCATTGTTAGATACCAATCTTTAAGTATATGGTTCTGCACACTAGAATCAAGTATTAGCATATCCAATTTTCTTTTTAACACTTTGTTATCATCAAAACCGAAAAGAGAGTTGTTTATACATTTTGTTAAAAAAATCTCCCCCTTTTTGATGATGACAAACATAAGCATTAATAGAAAATTGTTGTTAATTTAATTAACAAGTTGACTTCAGGGTCTGAGGTTTGTAAGCTGCCCCTGATTCTGATAATCCACAAGGTGAGGTTTGTAAGCTCCCCCTGAGTCTTATCCAGGTTAATTAAATTACATTTAAGTCAAACAGATGAAAAATCAAAGTGTAAATACATTTAGAATTTAAATAACAAACTGACTTCAAGGTCTGAGGTTTGTAAGCTCCCCCTAAGTCTGATAATTCACAAGGTGAGGTTTGTAAGCCCCCCTTGAGTTTTATCAAAGTTATTTAAATTCAGTTTAATTCATAGAATTGAAAATTCAGTTTATCTCACAGAATTTAATTCAGAGGCTAAGAGATTAAAAACTGTTCTCATAAGTTAATTAATTATGAGTAATTAACTTATATTCTGAGCTCAGAGCCTGAAATACTTGTTACTTTTACTCCCCCTTTTGTCATCAACAAAAAGAAAATTCAAGAATTTAAGAGAGTTAAAATGTGAGATAAAAATGTTCAGAGCATTATGTTCAGTACCACTGAACTGTTTTAGAAACAATTGTTCAGAACATTTTGTTCAGTACTGCTGAACTCTTTCAGACAGAATTGTTTGAGAGTTTTTAAACTGGGTCTGAAAAACTGAACACATAAGATGAAAACTGAAAACTGTGTTTTGAGTGTGTTTGTTAAAACTTTTCAGAAACAGAAAAACATTAAAACACACTGCACATTGATGACTTTAGGAGGGTGCAAAGTACAGCTTTCAAGGCTTAATTCATCACAGCCCAGCAGTTATATCTTACAAGATTCTGACCAAGTATTAGACAACTGTATAGATTCACTCTCATTAGTGGGTCACATGTAAGGTGTCCACTTATAATGAGTTTTATCAGAAGTCACAAAAATTCAGATTCTGAAACTCAGACTCTGATGTTTTCAGAAGCTGAACTATCTTCAGACTCTCAAAGTGAGTGTCTGTTAAGTCTTAGCTTCTGATGAACTTCAGGTTCTCAGTTTCTATTCAGAGTCAAGCAATTTTTTTAGAGATAAAAAGCATGTTCAATAAAATGATGAAATGCATGTTCAGAGATGAAATGCAGTTTCTATTTAGTTTCTATTCTGAACATAGTCTCTAATAAAATGATTTTTAATTTAAAATGCTTGGCTCTTGAATGTAGAATTGGATTTTTTTGACAAACAGATTGCAGCAGAATTATCACAAAGAAGGTTATGCTGTTTTCATGAATCTGATAATCTTTCACATTGGTGTAGAAGCTGTTAAGTATAACAGAGAACAATCATACCTCTGTAGAGCTTCTGATCTACCTCTCCTTGTTCAATCAGGTTATTTCTGAACACCCATTTTTGTTCCAGCAATGTTCTTGATTGGCTTCAGGAGAAGTGTCAGCTAGCTCAGTACCAATGATCCAGCCTTTGTGGTTTCCTCCAGATCCCACAGTTCCTCCCTCTTTCATGGTCAGGGTTTGGAACATAGACTTTCCTTCTGTCATGTAATGCCAGCAGCCACTGCCCAGGAACCAAGACTTCCCCTTTTCTTTGGCTGTTCAGCATATCTGCAACATAACTAATTTCAGACCTAGGTACCCATATCTTTATGGGTCCTCTTGGGTTAGTTCTGAAAGGTTTAGTCTTTTGTTGCACCTTATGTCTGGAGTTATAGTACTCAGACTTATTCAGATACCTTGGATGTGAATCCTTTAATCTTGAATAAGTCTTAGTATCAGACACTGAGTTCTTCAGAACCTGAGCTTTCAATGGTCTTGACTCAGATTTCTTTAGAACCTTAGACTTGAAGGTCTTTGGTTCTGAGCTTTTTAGAATCTGAACCTTTGAAGGCTTTGGTTCTGTTTTCTTCAGAACTTTGGACTTAACAGTCTTTGATTCTGATTTGTTCAGAATCTTGGATTCATAAGTAGTAGGTTCTGATTTGTTAAGAACATCAGTTTTGCCTGCTCCTGACTCAAGGCATACTTTCAAACCTTTCTTAATACAATAAGAATCAGATGACAAATTGGCTTTCTTTTGTATCCTTTGTCTGACATTCTGAGATTTAAAAGGTTTTGTATAAACTGGTTTAGTATCTTTTGAAGATTTCATAAACACAGCCTTTTTGAAATTAGAGTCTGAATTTTTCAGAGTTTGAGACTTGCTTGTCTTAGGTTCTGAACTCTTCAGACTTTGAACCTTTTTAGATTTAAAGTCTGTTTTTCTCATAGTCTTAGATTTAGAACCTTTTGGTTTAGACTTTGGCAAAGTTTTAAATTCTGCCTTCATCCTTCCCTTAGGTTCAGAAGTTTTGGATTCTGAGCAGTTCAGAACTTCAGAGTCAGCATTCTCTGTTTCTGGTAAATTCTGTTTCTCAGAAATCTCAGATGCAGGTACAAAATACACCTTAGTACTTTTCATAATATCTCCAGAACAGGATGGTAGGTTTGTTTCTTTTGAAAAATTAAATGAATCATTTTTGAAACCAATGCCTTCTCCTCTATTTCTGCTGATATTATAAATCATAGAAGCAATCTTACTTCTGTTGATTCCAGTTAAGATAAAATCCTGAAGAGCAATTTCATGTTCACTAGGAACTTCATCAGGTTTCTTATGAACCATTTCTCTGAGTTCTTTAACTTCTTCATCAATCTCATTGATATGATTCTAAAGTTGAAGATTCTCATCAGCCAGCAAGTTATTTTTCTTTTTCAAAGATTTAAATTGATTTAACTTGCTTCTGAGGTGGTTCATAAAATCCTTAACTGTATCAATAAGTTCAGAACGAGTGAGTTCAGAATATACCTCATCTTCAGAGTCTGAACCTGATTCTTCATCAGAAGATGTTGTAGCAATCAGAGCTAGATTTGCTTCTTCTTCATCTTCATTCTCAGACTCAGATTCATTGTCAAGCTCATCCCATGTAGCCATAAGACTTTTCCTGAATCTGTCTTTGAAGTTTCCTGACTTTGAGTTGGTCCTTCTGGATTTCTCCTTTGATTTGTCCTTTTGAAAATCTGGACAATCACTATAAAGTGACCAGTTCTCTTGCAGTTGTAGCAACCATCCTGTTCTTCCTTTTTGGAACCAGATCCTTTGAAGTTGCTGCTCCTGTAAGAAGATTTCTTTTGTCTCTTCATCAAGCACTTAATTCTTTTAGAAAGCCTTGCCAGCTCCTCAGCTTCTGAATCTTCTTCAGTACTTCCCTCAGGAAATTCTTCATCAGATTTAGAAGCTTTTAGAGCTTTTGAGATATTCCTTTGGATTTAAGTGCTATAGACTCAGATTTACTAACAGGTTCATCTTTATTGAGTCCTAGTTCATGCACTTTGAGAGAGCTTATAAGATCTTCAATACTTAGACTATTTAGATCTTTAGCTTCCTCAATAGCAGTCACTTTAGGTCTCCATTTAGATGGCAGACTTCTGAGGATCTTGTTCACATGATCAACAGTGGAGTAACTCTTCTTCAGAATTTGAAGTCCAGAAACCAGAGTCTGAAATCTTGAGAACATAGTCTCAATATTTTCATCCTCCTTCATTCTGAACAGCTCATACTGCTGAACCAGAAGGTTTGCCTTTGCTTCTCTAACCTTCTTGTTTCCTTCATAGTTAGAGCAGAGAGAGGTGAAGATGGCTTTTGCTATTGATTTATCACTCAGCTTCAAGTACTCATTGTGAGGTAGAGAATCCACAATGATACCTCTTACATTGTGATGCTTTCTATATATCTTTCTTTCAGCATCAGTAAGGCTTCTTCTGTTAACAGCTACTCTTTCTTCATCAACTGGAATAAATATTCCATCTTCTATGATATCCCATAAGGAGTCATCAATTCCAATGATGTGACTGTACATCTTGCTTTTCCACCAGGAAAATTTCTCAGGATCACCAGTAAACATAGGAGGTTTATGGTGTGAGTGAGATTGCCTTTTTTCTGTACCATAGTCACCACCACCACTTCTGGATGTAGATTCACCAGAACCACTAGAAGACATGTTTTTCTCAGGATCTATACCGACTCACTGTTAAGTGATTGAATATCTGAACCGGAGCTCTGATACCAACTGAAGGTGAGAAAAACACAAGAAGGGGGGGTTGAATTGTGTTGGCGTTTTCTTTTCTTTCTCAAAAACTATTATTAGTTCAGAATCAGATGTTGATCAGATTCTGAAACTATTTTCAGAGTTGTTTGCAGCGGGTAAAGAGTAAATGAGAGAGAGAGAGAGAGAGAGAGAGACATCAGTTTATCCTGGTTCCTTCCACAACCCGGAAGTAGTCCAGTCACCTTGTTACTAACAAGAGATTTTCCACTATAATCACAAAGATTACAATTGCTCAAGCACAAAGCAAGAGACTTCCTATGCTCTAACACAAAGTAAGAGACTTTCAATGCTCAAACACAAAGTAAGAGACTTCCAATGCTCAAACACAAAGTAAGAGACTTCCTATGCTCTAACACAAAGTAAGAGACTTCCTTGCTCAAACACCAACTAAGAGACTTCCTATGCTCTAACACAAAGTAAGAGACTTCCTTGCTCAAACACCAAGTAAGAGACTTCCCTGCTCAAACACACAGTCTAAGACTTCCTTGCTCAAACACAAAGTATGAGGCTTCCTTGCTTAGACACACAGTCTAAGACTTTCTTGCTCAAACACAAAGTATGAGACTTCTAGTTGCTCAAGCACGCAGGCAAGAGGCTTTTAATCAAACAGAATTACAAAGAATATGTTTGAGTTGAACACTTGATATACTATCAGTGGTGTTCACAAAATACAACACATATTAAGACTCTTTCTAATTTGGCAGTTACGTTTTGCAGAAAAACAGAGTAACAGAGTCTTTTTCCTTCTTCTTCTTCAATTCTTCAATCCTTTATAGAGGAATAAAGAGCTGTTGTGAAGATGCCATGTCAGCAATTAGAGTCGTTGCAATTAGAAGCTTGAGACAACATTAATTCCTTCTGTTCTGACATCGTGTTCGCAACACAGAAAACAAAGCATGGCAGATTTGAATTATTTCCTTAAAACATGGAGAGTGTTTTGTACAAGGAGACAACTGTTGCATAGAGCTGTTCTGACCGTACAATACTTCACTGTTCACAGTTGCAATTGTTGACTGCTACGTTTCAGACTTCAGAAGCTTCTCTTCAGAAACAGTTCTTCAGAAGCTGGCATCAGACACTGTTCATCAGAAGCACTTCTTCAGAACCTGGTCTTCAGACGCACTGTTCATCAGACGCTGTCTTCAGAAGCTGGCCTTCAAATGCACTATTCATCAAACGCTGTCTTCAGAAGCTGTCTTCAGACGTTGCCTTCAGAAGCTCCCTTCAGAAGCTCTTCTTCAGACACTGATTTTCTTCAGCCTTGCAACACAAGATTCTATATTTTTCTTCTTGCTCTTAACTTGTTCTTTCATAACCATTGTTAGATACCAATCTTTAAGTATATGGTTCTGCACACTAGAATCAAGTATTAGCATATCCAATTTTCTTTTTAACACTTTGTTATCATCAAAACCCAAAAGAGAGTTGTTCATACATTTTGTTCCAACAAATGCTAACTAGCGCATAACCTCCTTGATGTGTAGTTTCATTTTATAAGGGATTTTTTTAAGACGTTCTTGAATACCATTCCATTCATCCATGACAGAAAAACCATATTTACATATACATAAACTTTTCCAATGAAGGCTTATCTCACCCAATCAAATAGGATTGTTGTGACGGATCTTCATAGCAATAATACATGCACAAGGTAGCCCATATGATGTCCTTATCACACAACCATAATTTTTCTTATCCATGCTAGTTTTCTTAAAGCGTTTTGTTTCCTCAAATATGTAGCTCAAGGGAGCTCTAGACACATAACCCTCCAACTTTGTATCTATGTTTCAAGACAGTACATCTACTCCCAAAAGGATGCATGTATCTTAGTTAACTGTATTTCCAACATATCGTGTATTGTCTCCCAACATGCAGTCAAATCACTCACGCTATTGCTCAAATATTTCTTCAATACCCCATGAGCCCCTTGAACTCTGTTGGTGGTTCTGCAGCCAAGATGCAAGGCACAGTCTATCCATGCCCTCATTATTTTTCCTTATCAGTATCCAAAATGGCACTTTTAGCATAGTTAAGAAACTTTGAATTTTTTTACAAACATATCGGAATTGCATTACCGCACTTGCATATGATTCCTTTGAAGGAGACTCAACCACATCATACCAGGCTCTCATGATGTTGTTAACTATGTCCCTTGGCTTCACCTCATTCACCAGCTTCTCTTTCCCATCCATTTCGACATCCTTGGGTTTGAATCTGCAGTCTGTGATGCATTTAGCTCTAACATTTTTACCAACATAAAAATAACAAAGTAATGCAATAGTTTCAGGGAGAAAAATTGCTACAACATTCATCAAAGTGGTATCCCTGTCAGTCACAACCACCTTTGGCATATCTTCTTTTTCAAATATTTTCATATTGATGTCGCTCATGAAAGTACCAAGATCGCTCATGTCTATTATGAACCAAATAAATTGGCAGATGCCTTAGCAAAGTGGAGTTTAAATCAAGATATTTCAACCCACTATTTTGATACTATTTCTAATTTTTGTACTAGTTTATTGCTAGTCGATAGGGCTAGGTCTCTCCCTTCGTGAGGTTGTTAGTTTGTTTTTGGGGTAATAACCCCTTTTTCTTCATAAAAAAACACAAATAAAAACAGAGGCGCTTTAGAGTTAAGGAATTCCTTTTCTTGTTCAACAATTTTTTATCATTGGCTCCTATATTTTTTTACGACTTCCCACAAAGTTTACGATTTCCCAAAAGGTAAATTAATAATGACAGTGTTAGTAACTGATATGTTTAAAAAGTAGAATTTTGGGGAGAGATGGCATATCTTTTCAATCCTTTGGCCATTGAGTTGCCTTTTTCCATTTCAATTTTATCTTTATTTATATACACACACATACATATGAGGTCTGCTACAATAAACTCACTCTTTTTTATGAAGGAGCATTTTAGTATGTAACACCTTTTTACTTGGACCAAAATATCCAATTGTTACATTTTGATAAAATCAAAATTAAAGGATAGAGTTGTAATTTTCGCTGCATCATTAATGTTAATGGAAAATTATAATGACCTCCCCTTAGTTCTATCTAATTGTAACAAACCTCCCCTCTATTTTTTAAAATATCAACAACCTCCTCTGTCGTTAGAGTCTGTTAGCTTGCCATTAGAGGAGAAAACATGTTATTATTCTTTCTAAATCTTTTCATCCTCCTTTCAAAACAAATGCTTAAACGGAAATTAAACATCTTCATTCTTGTCCTACTACACATTTTCTTGGACATTCATCGTGTTCATCATTCGTGGTCTTATCTTCCTTGCTTCTCGTTGTTGTTGTCGAAGTTCATTTTTTCTGTTGACATTCAAGCTCTATTCTCATCTGGTTTTTCCACCTCCGTTCTCCATGTTCGTGTCGTCGTTCTTTTTGTTTGCATCGTTGTTCTTTCTACGCGTCGTTCTCATTGTTCTCGTCTGGTTGTTCTTTCTTGCGCTGTTGACGTATAGTATTGTGCCAGGTGCAAGTCTTGATAAACATTTTGGCAGTGGTTTGTTGCTTCGGGTGTCATATCAAGTAAAATTGTTGGAGGTGGTAGCATTGCTTTTTTGGGTGCTACAGTCTTTCTTTTGCTGTTGTATTGGCTAGCAAAAGAGGAGCAGCAAAAGAGGAGACTCCTATCATTTGATGGCTTGATTATAGCAATGTACTATTATATCTAGTTTGGCGTCGGGGTAATAGTTTAGTGAGGGTAATTTCTTGAATCAATTTTGTTCAAATAGTTTGTGGTGGAATTTTGTAGTGGTGTCTTTGATAGAGCAAAATGTAAGTGAAAAGGACCTGACATACCATGAAAGAATTTCAATAGCCATCTCTAAGATACAGTGCAATTTAGTTGACTCACTCGTTGAACAACCGATCCAAATTCAAAATGCAAGTGAAAAAATCCCCCAATTTTGAGTGCAGTAATTTCAGCCATTTTGTTGTTTAACAGGAAAAATTTCAGCCATTTTTGTTGTTTAACAGGAAAAACAAACGTGTTCACGAAGAAGGGAGGTGTTAGTCTATTTGATGAAAACTTAGGAAAAGTTAGTGTATATTTTTGAACAAAAGAGGTGTTTGTATCATTTAAAGAAACCTTAAGGCAGGTCAATGTAATTTCCCCAAATGTTAATGGTCTTGGTCTCTCTTTCATCATTATCTTTAGCATCTAATTAATATACTATGTTGCAATTCTCTCTCATTTACTTGTATCCATTGATGGTCATGGTCATATTTTGATTCAGCTCAATTCAATTTTCAATTCAACCATGTCACTAAATTCAAATGGCACTTGGGATGAATGGAAATTGGCACCGAACTCAACCATAACGAATTGGTTGTGTTTAATTACAGTAGTGAAGTTTGCTTCTTCAAAACCGTTATGGCTCCTTTGAACTCGTGTTCTGAGAGATGGTCGAAGTCATAGAAGTTATCGAAGCGTCCCATCGAGATCTAAGAATTCCGTGTTGTCGTGGTGTGGGTAAACTAATCTACATATCTATTTTCTAGTTTTGAAATTTAATGTTTATCAAAAATACTCCCTCCATAACTTTTTATAAACAAATTTGACCAATTCATATTTTTTAAGGAATGTGGTTTGTGTTATTTAATTTAAGTTAAATAACCTATTTTGCCCTCATTAATTGTGGTGTACAGTAGTATATTTTCAAGATGTTGTTGTTAAACGTGTGTGCATTTAAAAAATTAAAGTAAGGGTATTTCAGGTATATTATCCTTAAATATGACAAAAAAAAGTCAATTTTGCTTATAATTAGTTACAACTGAAATGGTTGAATTTTGCTTATATTTTGTTATGGAGGGAGTATAATCTTACCCCTTCTATTTTGTTTCAACCTCCACCTATTTTTTCTCTCTTAAAAACAAATTAAAACAAACTCACCCAATAAAACACACTAACATAATCTTAATCCCAATCAAAACAAGTTTTCCTATAATTCAACTTCTAAATATCTAGTTAAAACAACATTTACAAAAGATTGATGTGATTTTGTAACAAAAAATTCCTTTTATATTGATGTATCTAAACAAACTAAATTATTTTTTAAAAAAATGATTTTATTACGATAAACAAACACAAAATAGATTATGATTATTTTATAAAAATTTAATAAAATCACTAAATTATTGAATTTCAATATTATTTTTATTTTAATTCGTAACAAACAAGCCCTACGGGATTTGCTATATCTTTAAAAAAAACTTTAAAGAGCATCATATTTTTAAAGTTATAATGTTATAAGTTCAACAAAAAAAAATTATAAGTTCAACAAAAAAAAAATTAAAAGACAGAAAATAAGTATAAAAAAATGAAGATAATTTTGAAACAAAAAATCCATTTTATATAGTTGTATCCAAACAAATATTTTGTTCAAAGAAGTGATTGTTATTACAATAAACAAACACAAAATTGATTGTATTTTTTCAAAAAATTTCTAAAAAATAATCTCTAAATGATTGAATATCAAAATATATTTTTATTCTATTAAAAGTGAAACATATATTCAATTTACAAAAGATATACTGGTTGAGTAAAATTGTCGTCAACAAAATACCAATGAATTTTTTTTTTTTGACAAAGACAAAAAACCAATGAATCAAAGCTATAATATTATAGAAATCAAACTATGATACAAAAATTATAAAAGAATGGCTTCAGTGTGTGTAACATTCAGATCATTGATTTAAAACCTCACTGAAATCCGCTAAGATAAAGTATATTATCATCATAAGCCAAATAAGCAAAGAAAAAATTAACAGAGAAGAATCAAGATCTAATTTTCATGATATGTGCTCAGACAGCCAAGGGGTTGTAATCAGATTCTCGGTGAAGATTCCCAGATCAGAAACTCTAGTCCACATAAGTATCATCACAGCACAATATTGAAACAGAAAATACATAAAGAAAATAAATTCGATTGAAAAGAACTTGAAAAGAACAAAATAGCAAGGAAATTTTATATGTGATGTGAGTGATGGTGAAAATAAATTGTATAACAGTTGTGGCAAAGGCTGGAATATATAGGCAGTGAAGTAAAGGTCGATGCTCAAATTAGGGTTTTATTATCAGGAGTGGGCTGCACGGCAAGGTTTCAAAGCGGAGGCCCATATCATTAGTACTAGTATAATTTTTTTTTTTTATTTTATAGAAGTACTAGTATAGTTTAGAAAATTGATTTATACACTTCAAAGAAAACTAAAATACATTAGTAATGGGAAGCAATCCGGCGGTAGCTAACTGCCAATGGAAAGGAAAACATCGGTAGTTAGCTGCTGTTACCATGTTTTGCCTATATTTTCTAAAACTTCACATTTTTTCATCTTATTGTGAACAAAAATGATAAAATGAGTGAACAAAAACGATAAAATGACATGCGATTAAAGTGAAAAAGCTAAAAATAACAAAAAAAGTAATAAATAAAAATGATAATAATAATTTGAAAATTATACTCTTAAAAATAACAGAAATTATATTTTCTTTTATTATTATATATATGATATGATTTATTATTATCATTTTTATTTATT
This sequence comes from Medicago ruthenica, assembly GCA_018208015.1. NCBI lineage: Eukaryota > Viridiplantae > Streptophyta > Magnoliopsida > Fabales > Fabaceae > Medicago > Medicago ruthenica. The sequence goes on along the minus strand of CM031374.1, from coordinate 25,844,116 downwards.
ATACTCTTATATTAAAATTATACTCTAAAAACCAATTTTGATTTATAAATATATATAGAAAAGAATAGAAAAAGAAAAGAAAAATGGAAAATAATGGAATATAAATAAGTCAATGTGTGGAAAATAATGAAAAAAAAGCAAATTCATGCTCCACGGCAGTTAAGTGCCGATGGAGTAGAGATGTGGAACGGCAGTTAACTGCCGCCGCGAAAGAGCCATCGGCAGTTAACTGCCGACGAGGACATTTGAGTAATTTACTGGTGTGTTTCCGCAAACTATGAAGTGTATACAACAACTTTCTATAGTTTATTGGATAAAATTTATGTGGGTACACCACATTGAAAATGAATCTTGGCAAATTCTTGTTTACCCATCAATAAAAGGTGGGTAATACTACCCATGCTAAGTTAGCCCAATCAAAACAATGTATTTATATAACATTAACAATAATAAAAAATAAATAAATAACTCTGATTAGTGTCAACTCAACTTGAGTTGTGTTACCCACCTTTTATTGATGGGTACCCAAGTTATCACCATGAATCTTACATAAAGTGGTGAGATTCACATGAGTTTCACTCAATAGAAAAGTGGGTGTTAGAAAGAGTGTTCCTATCATTTCTCATTTTCCTTTTGATGTTTTCATGGAATTTACCGTTTTTTTCATTATCAAATTTTACTTGTTATTTTTTTTTTATCAAATTTTAGGTGTTGGTTTTTTTTTCTCTGGATATTATAATTTATTTCACCACTTGTTTTTATTTTTTTACATTATAAATACATATACAAAAAATTACACACGAGTGGAAGACAAACGAACAATAAATTATGCCGCTACATCTTTTTGTTATAATACACATTCAACATCTCATTTTCCCTTTATCTCTATCATCTTATAACATTATCACACCATTTTCTCTTGTCTCAATCCCTCTTAAGGTGTATACACCTATTAGTAAAATAAACATGAATCGGTGGTGTATTACATTATGAACTTTTTTCCCTTTACAACCAATGGATCAACGGGTATATTGTATTGTTTAACAAACTAATTTGGATGATTAATACTAAAAAAAAAATTGATAAAATGTTACCATTTGAAACCCTATTATTTTTTTCAAAGGGCACTCCTTAAAGACTTTAAATAGTATATTTTTATGGAAAATTATGCATTTAATGCATCGGAATTGAAGTGTTAAACTTTTTCTAAGAATAATTTCTTAATTGGGAAACCTTAAAGAGTGCCCTTAGGGCAGTCGTTAGCATGACCCATAAAATTGCAAACAAAATCACACAACGAACACGCCTATTCCATACTCATGGTAGAATGGCTTGTCTGCATTGTATGGAATATGACTTGTCGGTTTCATTGTCTCAAAACTGATCCAAACCACACAACAAACATGCCTATTCCATACAATGCAGACAATACATTCTACCAAGAGTATCCCAACCAGATAACATGTCATATTCATTAAAGTCGTTAATGGTCCACATCAAATCTGCTCTCATTAAAAAAATATTGTTTGCTTGAAATATCAGATGTCCATTCACCAATCCACAACCTCTTCAAATTATCAATTAAAGGTTGTAGAAACACATCAATGTTTGCTTTAGGGTTTGATGGTCCAAGTATAAGACACATTAAAATCATGAAAGGTATCGTCGTTCACATCTCACGAGGATGATGAAGGTGAGAAAAACACAAGGGGGGGGGGGGGGGGTGAATTGTGTTTTCTTTTTCAAACTTTTTTCAAAGTGTTTCACAAGTCAGAGTCTGAGAGAGTTCATAGTCTGAGTGGGGTTCAGAGTCTGAGTGCAGCGGATAAATGCAAACACAAAGATAAAATGAGAGAGAGAGAGAGAAAGAGAGAGAGAGAGAAAGAGAGAGAGAGCGAGAGAGAGAAAGCAGACACAAAACAATTATACTGGTTTCTCCTACAATCCAGGAGTAGTCCAGTCCCCTTGTACTTCCAAGGGATTTTCACTATAATCATAACTTATTACAGTTGCTCAAGGACACAACCAAGAGACTTCCAATGCTCAAGCACACAAGCAAGAGACTTCCAAATGTTCAATCACAATTGAAAGAGGCTTCTACAATCTAACTTAATAAAATAAAAGGTTGTTTAGTTTTTACACTTGATATACATCAGAGGTGTAAACAATTACAGAATAAAATAAAACTCTTAAGACTTAGAATTTCTAAGATATGAACTTAGTAAGAAATTCTTAAGTGTTCTATGCGCTTTTAAACTTGACAAAGTAAGGGCACAATTAAAATTGCAGAGTCTTGTTTTTCTTCAAGTCTTCAGCTCTTTATATAGGCAAGGATTAAAGAGACGTTGAGTAAGTGCTAGCACATTAAGAGTCGTTGAGAAGCATCAAATCAAAGATGTTGGAATGTAGCCTGATATGGTTAATGTCGTTTGAAAATACATTCGAAAACCATTGCCGCAAATAGAATTATCCGTTTCATTATTTTTGTTCTTGAAATTGACTAAGCACGTGATTCAGAAGAAAACAAATAGTACTATCTAAAAGTGACCCTTCTCTGAAGAAGACAAAGATGACTTGACTTCTGGGTCCCTCAAAGTCTGGATGCCATAGAGTCTGGGTGACTCCAACTCAGAGTGACTCAAAGCCTTATGATCTAGAGTCTGGCCTTCACTTGCTTTTGGGTGACTTCTTCTCTTCTGATCCAAAGTGTTGATTTCTGGTTGACCTTTCTTCAGATCTTCTACCAAGCCTTTTAGCTTCTCTTGTGTTTCTGATGCTCTTATATATGTTCAGATCTTGTTAAATTTTAATCTATGATCCTGCACACTTAAACATATATTAGCATATCTAATTGTTCTTAAATACTTTGTTATCATCAAAACTTTAAAGGCATTGTACAAATCCAATTGTGTTCCAACAAATGATTGCACGGGGTGACAATGACTGGCCAACAAGAATAAGGGGATACTGATACTTGGATATATGGAGTAAAACCACCAGAGCAAAGTCCAAGTTCTACATTTTGTGGATCTACTGTGAACACTATACTTCATCAAAGTACTTCCATGCTTCACCAATAGAAGGATATCACAACACTCCAGGAATTTTATTTGAATGATGCCATATCTTTTGACTGGTAGTTCACATCGGTGCCGACATTCTCTGCAATCTTGGTATTATTGGTAGGTAAAACATTGACTTAACTAAAACTCACTTCTGCTTGTGATGAATTGCTTTATTGCAAACACAATACCTTGGACTTTGAAAAAATTTGCATTCCCTCAACGCTCTATAATTTACACCAAATTCATTGTCATAAAACAACATACAACCATTTATACAACAATCAATATTTTTAACTTCTAATCCCAACTTCATCACCAACCTCTTAGCGTCATAATAACTTGCAGAAAAATTATCTTTAACTAGAGTCACCTCCAACATCATCTACGTAATAAACTCGAAACGATTGTCTGGAACATTCCAATTTGACTTAGCAGCTAAGAGCCTCACACACATAGATAATTTAGAGTTAGAAGACCCTTCAAACAATGGTGTATTAATTTCATTCAAAAAATGGTAAAATATATGTGCTTTCACATTCAAGAGCTGCACCCCTTGAAAATCTTCAACATTATCGTCGCAAGACGTGTTCACTCCTAAAGCGTCGCAGGCCATACCATCTATCTGTTGGAACAAAATGTATAAACAATGTCTCTTTGAGTTTTGATGATAACAAAATATTAAAAAGAAAATTGGATATGCTAATTCTTGTTCCAAGTATGCAGGACCATAGACTAAAAATTATTCAAGTATCAATCAAGTTTTAAGTTCTGAAGGAACAAGTTTAAGAGCAAGGAAATTTTGTTGGAAGCTTGTGTTGCAAGTCAGAAGCTGAAGTCTTAGAAGTTGAAGACTCAGACTCTGAGGTCAGAAGGATCAGAAGCTGAAGACTCAGACTCTGAAGGATCAGAAGCTGAAGACTCAGACTCTAAAGTCTGAAGAGGATCAGAAGCTGAAGACTCAGACTCTAAAGTCTGAAGTATCAGAAGTCAACTGGTGTCACTGTCATCAAGGACAAAGTACAACCACAACCTCTGCAAACTTCTCAGAGTCAGAAACGTTCTCTGCAACTTTGTCTCCTTGGAAAAGACATCCAATCCATTTTAAGGAAAGGATTCAAACGATATTCTTCATGGTACGTAGTCCAAATCAAGGAACAAATCAACGTTGGATCAAGCTTCATATCAAATGACTCCTTTGATGATTTGGCATCTTCTCAATGTCTTTCTACTCCTCTATATAAAGGACTGAAGACTTGAAGAAAAAAAGACAAGACTCTACCAATTTCTTACAAGTGCCAAAACTCTGCCAAATTCTATACGCATCAAACACTTAGAAATTCTTACAAACTTTCTTATCTTAGAATTTCTTAAGTCTAGAGTCTGATAACTGTGTTGTATTTTGTGAACACCACTGATAGTATATCAAGTGTTCAAACCAAAGATATTTCTTTGTAATTCTGTTTGTTGAGAAGTCTCTTGCTTTGTGCTTGAGCAATTAGAAGTCTATTGCTTTGTGCTTGAGAAATCAGAAGTCTCTTACTTTGTGTTTGAGCATAGGAAGTGTCTTGCTTTGTGCTTGATCAATTTGTAATCATTGGATTTTAGTGGAAAATCTCTTGTAAGTGGCAATGGGGACTGGACTACTTCCAGATTGTGGAAGGAACCAGGATAATTGCTTGTGTCCTCTCTCTCTCTCTCTCTCTCTCTCTCTCTCTCTCTTATTTACTTTTAATCCACTTCTTCTGAACTCTGAACTTAGCTTCAGATTCTGATCATACATCAGAAGCTGAACTAACTCTTAGTTTTTGAGAAAGAAAAAGCCAACATAATTCAACCCCCCTTCTTGTGTTTTTCTCACCTTCAGTTGGTATCAGAGCTCCGGTTCTGATATTCAATCACTTAACAGTGTGTCAGAAAAGATCCTGAGAAAAACATGTCTTCAAGTGAATCTGGTGGTTCCTCTCAACCTGCTCCTAGATCTGGAGCTGCTGTATCATATGACTATGGTACAGATGATAAGCAATCTCACTCACACCATATACCTCCTATGTTTACTAGTGATCCTGAAAAATTTTCTTGGTGGAAAAGCAAGATGTATAGTCATATCATTGGAATAAATGATATCCTTTGAGATATCATTGAAGATGGTATAACTATATCAGTTGATGAAGAAGGAGTAGCTATTGACAGAAAAAGTCTTATTGATGCTGAAAGAAAGATTTACATAAAGCATCATAGAGTAAGAGGTATCATTGTGGATTCTCTGCCTCACAATGAATACCTGAAGCTAAGTGATAAAGCTACTGCAAATGCCATCTTCACTTCCTTGTGCTCTAACTATGAAGGAAACAAGAAAGTTAGAGAAGCCTTAAACCAACTTATTCTAGTTAATTACACCTCAACTTAGCTTAAACAACTTATCCATAATCACTTAATTCCATCTTAATCAACTTAATTCAAAGTTCGTCTCAAAAACCCATTTCTTCCCAAAACAACTTAATTAACCAAACAGAACTTTACAGCAATAATCTCAACTTTCATTTCAACTTAACATAATCAAAATCAGTTAATTCAACTAGCAAGAATCAACTTAAATCATTTCATCAACAACTTATTCATTTTTCACCAATTTAATCCAAATTCTCATAAACAACAACAACAACAACAACTTCAACATGACCCAAACATCATAATCACATGAATTCACAAACTAAACATATACCCATGTTCAAACTTAACTTAATTAAGCATAATCATCATCAATCATCATGTTCTTCATCAATTTCATCAAAACTCACAAAGTTACCAACTTAACATAATCAAACATGACTTTTGGTAAAACAACAACATGAATTCATCAACTTATCACATGCTTTGAAATTCTGGCCAGGCAATAAGATACTTAACAGGTTCTGAACCAACAGGTTCTGAACAGAACTTAGCTGTCGCGGTGATTTTTGGATATCAAGCTATTAATTAGCGTTGACTCGCAATTTTAAGATTCACCACCGAGCTTTTATTTTTCAGAGGAAAAGGGAGAAAGTTCGAAAACCCTATTTTTAGAGATCAAAGGTCCGGGGGTTGGTTACGCAAAGGGAAGGTATTAGCACCCTAAACGTCTATAGTACTCTATAGGAACCTCTTGCTTATTTTTATCTTTATGCTAAATTAATTATTTGTTTGTAAATAAAAGCCTAAGTGTGAAAAGATTAAAGTGATGAAAGTTAAAAGAAAGAAAAGGTTTTTGTTATTTTTATTGATTTGGAAAGACAAAGTCTTTTGCCTACGTACCCGAGCGGGATCAAAATCACGTAGTTCGGGGTAAAAAGCCGAGTGATTGGTTTTGATTGTTTTTAAAGTTTGAAGAAAATATTTTGAGAAAGATGGGAGGCCGTGAAGGCATAGAAGAAATAAAAGAAGTGAGTTTGATTGATTTTAATTTGAAGAAAACGAGTTTTGATTGATTAAAGGTTGATTAAAAATTTGATTAAGAAAAGAAAAGAAAGGATTAATTTTTTTTGAAGTTTTGGTTATAAAATATTTTGGATTTTGACTTTTTTGACTTTTTGTGAAAGTTTGATTAAGTCCTAAGGTCCAGAGACTAAGTTAAGCTGAGAAAGGTCTGACGCGTCGGATCCCTCAAAATGACGTTGGATCAAGTAAGGGTCCTTTTCCTCGGATACGGTCCAAATTACATTATCGTCCTCGACATAAAGCATAAAAAAAAAATAAGTGCGGTGTCGGTGCATATTCTCATTTATTATTTTTACATTGGACCTAGATACATTCTAATAGCAATAAAATAAATGACAAGAATAATAAAAATTGCATTAAAGTAAATATGCTAAAGGAAAAAAAAAATGCATGAAATGCAAAACAATAAGTAAATATGGTGCATAACATAAATAAAGAAAGTAAAATGCAAGACATAAAGTAAATATGGTGCTGGAAATTAAAATGCAAAGCATAAAATAAATATGGTGCTGGAAAAATAAATAAAGGAAATAAAAATGCAAGACTTAAAATTAAATATGATGCATAGAATAAAAAAGAAAATAAAATGCAAGACATAAAATAAATATGGTGCATAAAATAAATAAAAAAATAAAAAAAATGCATGGGTACTGGAAATTAAAGGCATTAAATAAAATGCATAAATAAAAAATAATAAAAAAAATAAAAATAAAAATAAAAGTGCAAGAAAAAGAAACAAAAATAAAAAAAGAATAGAGAAGAAGAAGAGGGGTGCATAATTAAAAGGGGAGGTGCAGAAAGTAATTGAGTAGAGAAAAAAGAAAAGGAAATAGGCCCCAAACAGATTAAATCTGGACCGTCTGATTGAACAGAGCGTCCAGATTTAATCATGAGAAGACACCGTTCTAGCCATTAGATTTAAATCTGAAGGTCATAGAGAGGGAAGAACACAGAAAAGTTAAAGAAGAAAAGCGCTTGATCAAAACAGGTAATAATAATGGCCGTCAGATCTTGGATCTAACGGTCCAAACCTGATGGTCCATGTGGACAACGGAGATGCGCGCGCGTAAGAACATAAGCCAAGGCAACTTAATATAAAAAGAAAAAACACATAAAAAAAGTCACAAACATTTCTTCTTTCTCTCTCTTGCTTTCAGAAAGTTAAAACTCTCTCCCTTCTCTCTTGTTCCTGCGTCCAGGTTCCTTTTTCCGGCGCGGTGGTCGCCGGCGGCACCACCGCGCCGGAGGAAAAAAAATTCTCCTTTTCAAAATTTTTTTACGTTTTTAGAAATCCATTTTTATTCTCGTTCCGAATCCGAGCTTAGTTTTTTAAGAATCTCGACGGAGAGGTGTAGATCTACGTTTGAAAATACAATAACTACCTTTGTTCTTGTGGCTTTTTTTTGAGCTGTGTTTGGGTTGCGTTTGGCTTCGGCTTTCTGTGTCCTTTTGCTTCGTTTGGCTTCGGATTTCGTTTGGGTTGTGGGTGGTTTAGGTTCGGCCGCGGTGGTTGTGGGGTGAAAAGCCGCGTGAGTATGGGTGAGCTGTGGGTGGTAGGTGTGGTCGCGTGAGATGCTGTGATGTGTGTGTGGAAAGCTTTTCTGATTTTTTTAATTTCCGGTGGCCGGAATCCGGTAGTGTTGGTGGTTGATGGTGGTTTGAGGATTTTAGTGTGGTGGTTCTGAGTACTGATTTTCTGACACGTTTTCTTGGTGACTGTGAACAGTACGCCCTGTACTATTTATAGCAAAAAGGACAGATGAAATTGGACAAAAATGCCCCTCTGGGCCTGGACAAATAATTGACTGAAATTGGACTAAACATGATTAAATTAAAAACTAATCAGCAAAATAAAAATAAAAAAATGATATTAACAAAAAACGAAAATAAAAAAATTAAAAGTAGAAAGCACTAAAAATAAAATGCAAATAAAAGAATAAACTAAAAATAATAAGAATAATAATAACTGATAAAAATAATAATAAATAAAATAAAACTGTCGCTTTCGGAACAAAAAATGAGGTATTTTAAAATACCTCCCTGCCGAAATTTCGTCTGAAGCGACGGAAACTTCTGACTTAAAATACGAGAAAAATGAATTAAAACAACGGGTCAAAAATGGGGTATGACAGATGCCCCTATTTAAGTTTCTTCGTTACGGAGATTTAAAAGTGAAATTTTGAAATCGACGGGTCGAAGAGACTTAAATACAGAGTACACCATTTTTGACCAGTTTCAAATGCAAAATGTTATGAATGCAATGCTATGCATGTAATGATATGCATGTAATGTTGTGAATGCTCGCGATGCAAGTATGAATGCAAGACGGCGCGGATGGCTCGACTGGGGATAACAAAACAACAGGATACCCGAGTCTGTTAAAAGAAACGGGGTCCGACTCCACTGGGGTCACATGGTTACACTGGGGATAAATGTCAGCTGTTCGGGTTAATGCCGAACTGCCACTGACGACAAAGGAACAAAGATAAATGTCACCTGCTCGGGTTGTTGCCGACCTAGTCAACTGACAAGAAACAAAAATAAATGTCAACTGCTCGGGTTATTGCCGAACTGCCATTGACGTCCAGAAACAAAGATAAATGTCAACTGTCCGGGTTATTGCCGAACTGCCATTGACGACAAGAAAAGAGTAAATGCCAACTGTCCGGGTTATTGCCGAACTGCCATTGACGACAAGAAATAAAGGTAAATGCCAACTGTCCGGGTTATTGCCGAACTGCCATTGACGACAAGAAGTAAAGGTAAATGCCAACTGTCCGGGTTATTGCCGAACTGCCATTGACGACAAGAAACAAAGGTAAATGCCAACTGTCCGGGTTATTGCCGAACTGCCATTGACGACAAGAAAAAGGGTAAATGTCAACTGTCCGGGTTATTGCCGAACTGCCATTGACGACAAAAAAAGAGTAAATGCCAACTGTCCGGGTTATTGCCGAACTGCCATTGACGACAAGAAATAAAGGTAAATGTCAACTGTCCGGGTTATTGCCGAACTGCCATTGACGACAAGAAAAAGGTAAATGTCAACTGTCCGGGTTATTGCCGAACTGCCATTGACGACAAGAAAAAAGGTAAATGCCAACTGTCCGGATTATTGCCGAACTGCCATTGACGACAAAAAAAGAGGAGAAGGTGCACAAACTGTTCAATAAAGAACTGCCATTTGGCGGAGAGGGAGTGACATCTCGGGACCAGACACACTGGGGATGACACTTGGGGAAAGAGAAAGTTACAAATTTTCATGATTGATTGGTATGGAAAAGATAATTGAGGCAAGACTCGTGGTGGTTAATGCAACCATGTATGAATGATATTGTTTTTATTGTATATACATGAATGTGTGTATGCATGAGTGTATGAATGCATGAATGACAACACGACTTGTATGACCGTGTGACTGATTAACTTGTGATTGTATGAGGGATTGATTTGTACGATTGTATGAAAGACTGACTTGTATAATTGTATGAATGACAAACTTGATGAGACAAGATTGGGCAGGTAAAAAGGAAAGTGACCCGACATCGCATCACAAACACTTGGTAACCTTCAATGGGGATGATGCCACTGGGGACATATCAAAACAAAGACGGAGTAAAGCCCGGCATGTGCAACAACTGATGGGGAGTAACCACTTCCTGGGGAGAGTGCTAATCCGAAAACCATGATAGAAGAACTGGTGCTTCTGTGGTCATGCTTATTTTTTGTTTTTGTTTTTTTTTTCTTCCTTCTTTTTTTTTTTTTTTTTGAGTCCCTAATTTTTGCCTGGACCACCTTTTCAGGTTTTCGATCCACCGGGAATATATTCTTTTGTTTGCCCCTAATTTTTGCCCGGACCGCCTTTTCAGGTTTTCGATCCACCGGGACGCTCATTTTTGCCTAAGCCGCCCTTTCGGGTTTTCGACTTACCGAGCTCTTTTCTCTTTCTCTTTTTTTTTCATATATATATTTCTTTTTTGTTCTTTTTTTTTGTATATTTTTTTAAACAATTGACCATGTTTAGCCTGCAAAGTTGTCCGTTCTCAAGATAGTTGTTGACGCACCCTTCATTTATTCATGAGTTCAGAGAAAATGTGTTTTGCTGTTTGTGCTTTTCAAAAAAAGACATGAAAAATATTTATGATTTTGAAAAAAATATTTTGTTTCAAATGCTACCATTAAAAATAGAAAAGGTTTTATAAGCTGAATAAATGAGAATTCCAAATGAAAGGCAACCGGCTCAAATTTATTTGAAAGAGTGGTGACCTGCCAATGGCATGGCTCCACAGATCTTACAAAGTTTGGAAAATGGTAAATATAAATTGAAGGTACATTGAACATAATAACCACTATCCTCCCTGACAACTTTGAATTCCACTGTTTGGATGCCTCAGATTCAGAGCTTCTTTGACATTTGATTGTGCCCCAAGTGAGTAGAGATCAGCTCAATGCAGTTACTTTGTCTTTTGATCCTTAACTTTTGCATAGATCGCCCTTTCGGGTTTTCGACCTATCAGGATGATTATTTTTCTGTTTGATGTCTCTAATTTTTGCCTGGACCGCCCTTTCGGGTTTTCGATCCACCGAGACGCTCTTTTTTGCCTAAGCCGCCCTTTCGGGTTTTCGACTTACCGAGCTGTTCTTTTATTTTTTAGACAAAGTATTTCTTGACTGCATCAGCGTTCACAGGACGAGGGAGCTCATCACCATCCATAGTCGTAAGAGTCAAAGCACCACCGGAGAAAGCTCTCTTGACGACATATGGACCCTCGTAATTAGGCGTCCACTTGCCCCTGGAATCGGGTTGGAAAGATAAAACCTTCTTGAGCACGAGATCTCCTTCTTGAAACACACGAGGACGAACCTTCTTGTCAAAAGCTTGCTTCATCCTCTGTTGATAAAGTTGTCCGTGACACAAAGCATTCATGCGTTTCTCTTCAATTAGATTCAACTGATCATATCTGCTTTGGCACCATTCAGCCTCTGACAACTGGGCCTCCATTAGCACTCTCATTGATGGAATCTCAACCTCCACAGGGAGTACTGCTTCCATACCATACACCAAAGAGAAAGGGGTTGCCCCTGTTGAGGTACGCACTGAAGTGCGATATCCATGTAAAGCATACGGTAGCATCTCATGCCAGTCTTTGTATGTGACCACCATCTTCTGCACTATCTTCTTAATGTTTTTGTTGGCAGCTTCAACTGCGCCATTCATCTGAGGTCTGTAAGGAGAAGAATTGTGATGCTCAATCTTGAACTCTTCACACAAATCTTTCATCATCTTGTTGTTCAAGTTTGTTCCGTTATCTGTAATGATTCTGTTGGGCACACCATAACGGCATATGATCTGATTCTTGATAAAACGGACCACTACTTGCTTAGTCACGCTCGCATAGGATGCTGCTTCAACCCACTTGGTGAAGTAATCAATAGCCACTAGAATGAAACGATGCCCGTTTGAAGCTTTCGGTTCGATCCTACCAATCATATCAATGCCCCACATAGAGAAAGGCCACGGAGAAGAAAGAACATTAAGCGTAGTTGGTGGTACATGAATTCTGTCAGCATAAATCTGGCATTTGTGGCACTTCCTGGCATGCTTGCAACAATCTGTTTCCATGGTCATCCAGTAATAACCTGCTCTCAACAACTTCCTAGCCATTGCATGTCCGTTGGGGTGAGTTCCAAAGGAGCCTTCATGTACCTCGTGCATCAAAAGTTCTGCTTCTTGCTTATCTACGCACCTGAGGAGTACCATGTCAAAGTTTCTTTTGTACAAGACATCCCCATTTAGGAAGAAATTACCAGACAATCTTCTCAAAGTTCTCCTGTCTTTGTTGGATGCTCCAGGTGGATATTCCTGATTCTGGAGGAAACACTTGATATCATGGAACCATGGCTTATCATCCACAACTTCTTCGACTGCAAACACATGAGCGGGCCTCTCGAGGTGCTGAATTCTGATTGTTGGCAAATTGTTCCGGTGACTCACTTCATACATGGAGGATAAAGTTGCTAACGCATCCGCCATCTGGTTCTCATCACGAGGGATGTGGTGAAGCTCGACTTTGTTGAAGAAGTTTAACAAACGCCTTGCATAATCTTTGTGTGGAATCAAACCGGGGTGGCGAGTTTCCCATTCTCCTTTGATCTGATTGATCACGAGTGCTGAATCCCCGTAGATATCAAGGTTCTTGATTCTCAAGTCGATGGCTTCTTCAATGCCCAGGATACATGCTTCATATTCTGCCATATTGTTGGTGCAATCGAACTGTAACCTCGCCGCAAAAGGAAGATGATTACCTTCAGGAGTGATAATAACTGCCCCAATTCCGTTACCAAAGACATTCACTGCCCCATCAAATATCATGCCCCATCTAGACTCAGGATCTGGACCTTCTCCAAGCAATGGTTCATCACAATCCTTCATTTTCAAATACATAATCTCTTCATCAGGAAAGTCAAACTTGATGGGTTGATAATCCTCAATTGGCTGGTGAGCCAAATGATCAGCAAGAACACTACCCTTGATTGCCTTCTGAGTGCGGTACTCAATATCATATTCGGACAACAACATCTGCCAACGAGCAATTCTTCCTGTCAGAGCGGGTTTCTCAAAGATATACTTGATCGGGTCCATCTTGGATATTAACCAGGTGGTGTGGTTAATCATGTAGTGACGAAGACGTTTAGCAGCCCAGGCTAATGCACAACAAGTTTTCTCAAGCAGGGAGTACCTGGACTCACAATCTGTAAACTTCTTGCTCAAGTAGTAAATTGCATGTTCTTTTCTTCCGGTCTCATCCTGTTGTCCGAGCACACAACCCATAGAATCTTCCAACACAGTCAAGTACATGATCAGAGGCCTTCCTTCAACTGGAGGTATAAGAATTGGAGGTTCTAGCAAATAATTCTTGATACTATCGAAAGCCTTTTGACAATCTTCAGTCCAAACAACACCTTGATCTTTCCGAAGCAGCTTGAATATGGGCCCACATGTGGCTGTCATATGCGAAATGAAACGGGAAATGTAATTCAACCGCCCAAGAAATCCTCTCACTTGTTTCTCTGTTTGTGGAACAGGCATCTCTCTGATAGCTCTGACCTTATCAGGATCTACTTCAATACCCTTCTGACTGACAATGAATCCCAAAAGTTTCCCAGACCTAACACCAAAAGTACATTTGTTGGGATTCAGCTGCAGTTGATATTTCCTTAGCCGTTGAAACATCTTCAACAAGTACTCGACATGTTCTTCTTCAGTGCCTGACTTAACAATCATATCATCCACGTACACCTCTATCTCTTTGTGCATCATGTCATGAAAGAGAGTAGTCATGCCTCTTTGGTAAGTGGCGCCTGCATTTATCAACCCGAAAGGCATCACCCTGTAACAAAAAGTGCCCCAACGCGTGATGAAAGATGTCTTTTCTCTGTCTTCAACTGCCATCTTGATCTGATTGTATCCAGAGAAACCGTCCATGAAGGAGAAAACTTTGGACTTAGCAGTGCTGTCAACCAATACATCGATGTGAGGTAAAGGGAAATCATCTTTCGGACTAGCCTTGTTCAAATCCCGGTAGTCGACACACATTCTGACCTTGCCGTCTTTCTTTGGAACAGGCACTATGTTGGCTAACCATTGAGGATACTCTGATGTGACAAGAAAACCTGCATTTATCTGCTTCTGTACTTCCTCTTTGATCTTGAGAGCCATGTCAGGGCGAGTTCTTCTCAGTTTCTGCTTGACTGGTGGGCATTCAGGCTTCAAAGGCAAACGGTGCTCCACAATACGGGGGTCCAAACCGGGCATATCCTGGTACGACCATGCAAACACATCGGCATATTCTTTAAGTAATTCAATCACCCTTCTTTTGACAGTTGCTTCAAGCGATGCCCCAATCTTGACTTCTCTTTTATCTTCCTCGGTTCCCAGGTTGATCACCTCCACTAACTCTTCGTGAGGCTGAATGGTTTTCTTCTCACGTTCCAACAACCGAGCAATTTCATCTGGGATTTCCTCATCCTCCTCCTCTTCGGCCTCGTAGACAGGGAATTCGAAGTTGGGAGAGAGTGCAGGGTTACCGTGTTCAACGGGCTCAATGATGTTTAGTCTGCATATGATTTATGGTTGATTTTAGAGAATGAGTGGAAAATGCAGACTTTTTTTTTAAAATTGTTTGAAAACAAGAAACAAAAAATAAAAATATTTTTGGGTTTTTTGTGTTACGATTTTCCAGAAAAAGCAATAAATATAGATATCGGGATAAACCACATTTTCCATTAATAAAAGCAGTACTTGATACAAAATAGCCCTACATGATTGCACTTTCGTCCTGGGCAAGACGAAAGGATCTTTTTGAAAAGCAAACAAACAGAAAAACAAAGACACATTACTTTGACGCATGAACTACTGAAGGGATGTCAACCGCGTCCCAGTTACGAACAAGCTTTCCAGGTGTGACAAATGCAGGTACTATTTCTTCGGGAACATCTTCCGAGATAGCATTGGCCTCTGGCGAGTCATTGATGAAACCGGCCTTACAAAAGATGTCATTAATGGAGCTTGACCCAGTACTGCTCTTTGATGGTCCTGCAGCAAATCCCAGCCCTTCACGATTTTTACTCACTGGCAACTGTACAACCTTTCCCCATCCTACACCTGTTCCTTCCTGAACAACTTTCTGTGCGCTCTTCCAAGTAGCAAAAGACACTTCACTCTTTTCGGGCACCTTATCTTCCACAGTCAGGCCTTGGAAAGAGGTCCCTTCAGTTTCATCAGCACCAATGAAGGAAAAGGCTGACAAATGACTAATCAGCAAAGCTTCTTCTCCGCTTACCGTAACCAAACTCCCATTTCTAACAAACTTCAGCTTTTGGTGCAAGGTTGATGTCACGGCCCCTGCTTCATGGATCCATGGCCTACCCAAGAGACAACTGTATGCAGCTCGGATATCCATCACCTGAAATGTAATCTGGAAAACAGACGGCCCAATTGTGATGGGCAAATCAACCTCCCCAATAACAGACTTTCTTGATCCATCAAACGCTTTAACAACCATCCCACTTCTTCTCATAGGAGGCCCCTGATAGGAGAGTTGATCTAATGTGGATTTGGCCATCACATTCAAAGAGGAACCGGTGTCCACAAGTACATTCGACAGAGCATCTGACTTGCAGTTCACCGATATATGTAATGCCAGATTGTGGTTTCTCCCCTCCTCAGGAAGCTCTTCATCACTAAAACTCAAATTATTACAGGCAGTAATGTTTCCTACTATACTGTCCAACTGGTTAACCGTCACGTCTTTCTCCACAAAAGCTTGATCTAGCACCTTCATTAGAGCTTCACGGTGCGCTTCAGAGTTTAGTAGCAAAGACAAGATGGATATTTTGGAGGGAGTTTGCAGCAACTGATCTACCACCTTATACTCACTCTTCTGAATCAGCTTTAGAATCTCATCATGGTCAGAAGCTTTGCTGGTCCCACTGGACTGGCCTATTTCTTTCTTCGCACCGGAGTCGTTCACTGTCACCTGCTCCACAGCCGGATCATTTACTTTCTTTGCAAACAAAGTAGGGATAACACGTCCGTTTCTCAGGACCCTGCTGTCACTGGCGATGTTGTCCACAGAAGTCGCAGGAGTCAGGGAGGGCAAAGGCACCTCCAGCCCTCCTTCCAACATTGTGGCACTATATTTGTAGGGGACTGCTTTCAGAGAAGCATACGACATAGGCCCTGGCAAGCTGATTACTAGTGGAGTAACAGCTGGATTCCCACTGTTATAACTTATTTCCAGACGTTGAAACTCATGAGTGATAACACATACTTCCTTATCTTTCCTCGTGACGATCAATTCCTTGTTGTCTATCAACCCTTGTAGGTCCTTTTGTACCTTCTGACACCCTTTCACATCCACCGAACACACTTCACATGCTGTATGATCGTGGTTAAACAGAGCTGCTTCACACATCTTGATATGTATGGGTACTAGAGGGGTTCGAACATGCTGGACGTCCAAGATAACACCATCTTCATCACATTCCTGGATCATGTTGACAGTAGACCCATGGTTTGGCAGAGGGTTTGCCTGAACATTGGGATTTTGGTCTTTGAAAGACAATAGGTTGGCCCGAACTAGCCTTTGCACTTCATTCTTCAGGGTATAGCAGTTTTCAATGTCATGACCTGGGGCCCCTTGGTGGAAAGCGCAGGTTAAATCATGACGGAACCAGGCAGGTAAAACATCTGGTGTACGAGGAGGTGCCCTGGCCTGGACAAGGTTTTTGGCGAGCAGGGCGGGAAGCAAGTCGGCATATTTCATTGGGATGGGATCAAAAGTTGTTTTCTGGCGGTTTTGTGAGTGATATGGTTGTTGAGGGGTTTGAGGGCGATTTTGTTGTTGTTGAGGATATTGTGGCTGATGGTATGGTTGTGGAGGATATTGTGGCTGATGGTATGGTTGTGGAGGATATTGTTGTGGGGGATGTTGGTAGGGGTATTGTGGTCTCTGTTGGTGATGTGCTAGGTTTGGGGTAGCGGATGCAACATTTGCAACTTGACGGTATGGGGTAAAATTTTGCTGAGGATTACCATGGGCTACCATTCCCACTTCCTGATCTTTCTTTTTCGCGAAATGGCCTCCAAACTTTTTGGCATTGTTTGCGGCAGGGGCACTTTCCACAGTCAACCGTCCCTCTCGGACACCCTCTTCTAGTCGCACCCCCATGTTGACCATCTCAGTGAAATCCGTTGGCGTGGTTGCAACCATCTTCTCATAATAGAACTGACTCAAAGTCTTCAAAAAGATCTTTGTCATCTCCTTTTCTTCCAATGGTGGGACAATCTGGGCAGCCACCTCCCTCCAGCGCTGAGCATACTCCTTAAACGTTTCCTTCTCTTTTTGCGTCATTGCCCGGAGTTGATCGCGATCTGGGGCCATGTCCAGATTGTATTTGTACTGGCGGATAAATGCTTCACCAAGGTCATTGAAAGTACGGATGCTTGTACTGTCTAAATTCATATACCACTTCAAGGCGGCCCCAGTCAGGCTGTCCTGGAAGAAATGGATAAGCAGCTTGTGATTGTCGGTATACATGAACATCTTCCTAGCGTACATCACCAAGTGACTGCGGGGGCAAGAATTTCCTTTATATTTCTCAAAATCTGGCACCTTGAACTTATGAGGGATAGTAACATTCGGGACCAAGCATAGCTCACGGGCATCTTTCCCGAACAAGTCCCTTCCCCGGAGAGCTTCAACTTCTCTTTGCATACCATCGAACCTTTCTTGGAGCTCGTCCATCTTGTCGAAGGCTGCAACACTTTCAGCATGGTAAATCGGCTCACCCTCTTGTTGAAAAGTGTGGACCAATGGTGTTGAGTAAGTTACGGCAGCTTGAGGGAAAGATGTACCGGGTTGTGGAGCCGATGTTGACTGCTGGGTGAAGAAGAGTGGAGCTTCAGATACAACAGGCTGGGAGTTTCCGCTGACTGGAGGCGGCATCCCCCATGTACAACCTGGAGGCATAAAGAGGGGTGGAGAAGTCACTGTAGATGACGGTGTTATGCTTACAAGAGGCTGCTCTACAACAGCGGCGGCAGCTTGAGAGTTCTGGGCTGCCAAGAGTGCATTCATCATAGCTGTCAGCCTATCCATCCCTTCCCGTAAGGTGGCAACCTCTTCCCTGAGACTCTGATTCTCCTGTTCAACCAAATCCATCCTCTTTCGATTGGCTCTGGTGTTGTAGATGTGAGTCGGTTTGCTGAGAACTCGTCGGGCCACTTTCTTTGGACGACGGCTGATTAACCTTTAAGTAGTGAACATAGTGTGAGACTCAATTTGGGAAACTGTGAATGCAACATGATGCATGCTTATGCTTATGCAAAAAAGAAAAAGAACAAATTATTATCGAAGGACTTGTTAGAGCAATTGTAAACATCATAAATCGAACACTTCACTAAAGCATGGAAATATTACAAAGAGTTTTTTTTTTGTTTACAAGCTAAAAGATTTTGGAAGCTAGAATCTAAACATAAGGTCCTAAGGACGTCAAACTCAAACCCCCGGAGTAGATGGATCCTCGGAATCTGAATGTGCACCAGAGAGTGAATCCATAAACCTCCTCCTCCTCTTAGCGTCCTGGCGAAGCAAAGCGTCCTTCCGACGAAGCAAGTCATCCTTCTCAATTATCCTTTGATTTTGAACGAAAAGCTCATGATCTTTCTGTGCCAGCTTTCCCTTCAAGGTCTCATTCTCACGCTCGAGCTCCTGGCATTTTCTCTTCCAAGTATCCCTTTCAAGCCGCATTTGAATCAACTGCTCGTTGTATTCCTCTTTGTCATCAAAGGGCACAGGTAAGGATGGTGATGGAACGGTTGAGGATACGTGCCTGGGTAGGGGGTAGGGTAAACCAAGAATCGAAGCCCTGTCGACAACCCACTGAGTATAGGATCCATGTACAAAACCCGTCCTTCTTCCTAACTGATTCCTATCAAGCCTACGAACAGTATGCCAGGCTCGCACAAATCTCAATCTCATGCCTGCATGGTCCTCGTGGTTGAGGTAAAATTCACCGGTTAAGGAGAGGTTGTTGGGTTTTTCCTTCATGGGGTATCCAAACTGGCGTCTGGCAAGGGTGGGGTTATAGGTGATTCCTCCGCGTGTACTGATGAGGGGTACATTGGGGAACTCTCCACAACTGTCGATGATTACTCCAATGTCACTAGCTGGTTGGTACCAAAGGATATCAGTTGGAGTGAGGGACATGATTCTCTGAGGCCAACGGGTTTTTTCTGGATTAGTTTTGAAAAGGTGGGTTTGGGGTAAATGTGAAGTAAACCACTTGTATAGCAAAGGTGCGCAACAAGTGATAACTCCGCATTTCTTTTGTGTTTTGTGGTGAATGGAATGGTAGGTGTCTGCAAGTAAGGTGGGGACGGGGTTTCCGGATATGAAAATTTGGATTGTGTTAATGTCGATGAAGTCGTCGATGTTAGGGAAGAGTATAAGGCCATAGATGAGTAGAGCAAGGATAGCTTCGAAGGCACCGGTACTGGCGGCTTCGGCAAAGGTGTAGGCTTTTTGGTAGAGGAAACTGGGAGTTAGGCCTTGGAAGCCTCCTTTGGTAGTAAGGTTACTGGTTATGTCGGAAGTTTTGAGGTGGAGGGCTGCGGCAATAGTTAAAGGTTTAGGAGTTGGTTCGAGGCCACTGAAGGGTAACTTGTCAAGCACCGGTAATCCAACCAAGTAGGAATATTCTTCCAAAGTAGGGACAAGCTGGTATTCTGGGAACGTGAAACAGTGATAGAGAGGGTCATAGAACTGGACCAAAGTATTAAGGATCCCCTCTTCAACGTTTGTCTTGAGGATGCTGAGCAAATTCCCATAACGCTTCCGGAAGTCGTCCGGACTAGTTACCAAAGAACCTAGCTTCCGTAAATTTGTCAAATCCGGGTCTTTGAAGTTATACTTCTGAGTGTTCCTCTTTGTGAAGTTCATTCCTACGATGTTTACAACAAAACTTGTCTAAGTCCTTCGATACTTGATGAGAAAAATGTTTATGAATGAGTGCATGTATGCATGGTTATGCTAAAGGAACGGAGAAAACATGGTGAGGTTAAGTTCGTAATGTTGGAGCTGAGGGTAAACACGCCATTTGGTAAGGACTATGGTTTCACATGTACCTGTATCACGGGTTCTACCAAGTTCCCAAAGTCATTGACCACTTCCGAATATTGTCAGGTTACGGGACTACTCCCGGTCCAATAACGTTCGTAAGAAAGTCTCGTTTGAGTGTAGTATCGCGTATCGACCAACTCAAGACTACTCTTGATTAGCCACCGCACTACGTCCTAAAAGGCCAAGATGGGTTAGGTAACTAAAGGTCCTCAACTTCATAGGTCACTTAAAAATAGCAATGCCAAACACGACTACTCATGTTGACATGGTAATACTCTTAAGAGACCTCCATTGAGCGGGGTTATCACATGTACCAAAACCCAAGACTACTCCTGGTATGGCACGTTGATTATACCCCATCCTATCTTATGTTTCCCTCAAGTCCGGGTATAGGACTTATCTCACCACTCACGTAAAAAGATAAACACTTAAGCATGTATTTACAATTAATAATAAAGCATAAAGGTAAAGAAAATCAAGATAGGTTTAACCCACTTAGGATTTTGGTCCCCAGTGAAGTCGCCATTTTTCTGTCGCGGTGATTTTTGGATATCAAGCTATTAATTAGCGTTGACTCGCAATTTTAAGATTCACCACCGAGCTTTTATTTTTCCGAGGAAAAGGGAGAAAGTTCGAAAACCCTATTTTTAGAGATCAAAGGTCCGGGGGTTGGTTACGCAAAGGGAAGGTATTAGCACCCTAAACGTCTATAGTACTCTATAGGAACCTCTTGCTTATTTTTATCTTTATGCTAAATTAATTATTTGTTTGTAAATAAAAGCCTAAGTGTGAAAAGATTAAAGTGATGAAAGTTAAAAGAAAGAAAAGGTTTTTGTTATTTTTATTGATTTGGAAAGACAAAGTCTTTTGCCTACGTACCCGAGCGGGATCAAAATCACGTAGTTCGGGGTAAAAAGCCGAGTGATTGGTTTTGATTGTTTTTAAAGTTTGAAGAAAATATTTTGAGAAAGATGGGAGGCCGTGAAGGCATAGAAGAAATAAAAGAAGTGAGTTTGATTGATTTTAATTTGAAGAAAACGAGTTTTGATTGATTAAAGGTTGATTAAAAATTTGATTAAGAAAAGAAAAGAAAGGATTAATTTTTTTTGAAGTTTTGGTTATAAAATATTTTGGATTTTGACTTTTTTGACTTTTTGTGAAAGTTTGATTAAGTCCTAAGGTCCAGAGACTAAGTTAAGCTGAGAAAGGTCTGACGCGTCGGATCCCTCAAAATGACGTTGGATCAAGTAAGGGTCCTTTTCCTCGGATACGGTCCAAATTACATTATCGTCCTCGACATAAAGCATAAAAAAAAAAAATAAGTGCGGTGTCGGTGCATATTCTCATTTATTATTTTTACATTGGACCTAGATACATTCTAATAGCAATAAAATAAATGACAAGAATAATAAAAATTGCATTAAAGTAAATATGCTAAAGGAAAAAAAAAATGCATGAAATGCAAAACAATAAGTAAATATGGTGCATAACATAAATAAAGAAAGTAAAATGCAAGCCATAAAGTAAATATGGTGCTGGAAATTAAAATGCAAAGCATAAAATAAATATGGTGCTGGAAAAATAAATAAAGGAAATAAAAATGCAAGACATAAAATTAAATATGATGCATAGAATAAAAAAGAAAATAAAATGCAAGACATAAAATAAATATGGTGCATAAAATAAATAAAAAAATAAAAAAAATGCATGGGTACTGGAAATTAAAGGCATTAAATAAAATGCATAAATAAAAAATAATAAAAAAAATAAAAATAAAAATAAAAGTGCAAGAAAAAGAAACAAAAATAAAAAAAGAATAGAGAAGAAGAAGAGGGGTGCATAATTAAAAGGGGAGGTGCAGAAAGTAATTGAGTAGAGAAAAAAGAAAAGGAAATAGGCCCCAAACAGATTAAATCTGGACCGTCTGATTGAACAGAGCGTCCAGATTTAATCATGAGAAGACACCGTTCTAGCCATTAGATTTAAATCTGAAGGTCATAGAGAGGGAAGAACACAGAAAAGTTAAAGAAGAAAAGCGCTTGATCAAAACAGGTAATAATAATGGCCGTCAGATCTTGGATCTAACGGTCCAAACCTGATGGTCCATGTGGACAACGGAGATGCGCGCGCGTAAGAACATAAGCCAAGGCAACTTAATATAAAAAGAAAAAACACATAAAAAAAGTCACAAACATTTCTTCTTTCTCTCTCTTGCTTTCAGAAAGTTAAAACTCTCTCCCTTCTCTCTTGTTCCTGCGTCCAGGTTCCTTTTTCCGGCGCGGTGGTCGCCGGCGGCACCACCGCGCCGGAGGAAAAAAAATTCTCCTTTTCAAAATTTTTTTACGTTTTTAGAAATCCATTTTTATTCTCGTTCCGAATCCGAGCTTAGTTTTTTAAGAATCTCGACGGAGAGGTGTAGATCTACGTTTGAAAATACAATAACTACCTTTGTTCTTGTGGCTTTTTTTTGAGCTGTGTTTGGGTTGCGTTTGGCTTCGGCTTTCTGTGTCCTTTTGCTTCGTTTGGCTTCGGATTTCGTTTGGGTTGTGGGTGGTTTAGGTTCGGCCGCGGTGGTTGTGGGGTGAAAAGCCGCGTGAGTATGGGTGAGCTGTGGGTGGTAGGTGTGGTCGCGTGAGATGCTGTGATGTGTGTGTGGAAAGCTTTTCTGATTTTTTTAATTTCCGGTGGCCGGAATCCGGTAGTGTTGGTGGTTGATGGTGGTTTGAGGATTTTAGTGTGGTGGTTCTGAGTACTGATTTTCTGACACGTTTTCTTGGTGACTGTGAACAGTACGCCCTGTACTATTTATAGCAAAAAGGACAGATGAAATTGGACAAAAATGCCCCTCTGGGCCTGGACAAATAATTGACTGAAATTGGACTAAACATGATTAAATTAAAAACTAATCAGCAAAATAAAAATAAAAAAATGATATTAACAAAAAACGAAAATAAAAAAATTAAAAGTAGAAAGCACTAAAAATAAAATGCAAATAAAAGAATAAACTAAAAATAATAAGAATAATAATAACTGATAAAAATAATAATAAATAAAATAAAACTGTCGCTTTCGGAACAAAAAATGAGGTATTTTAAAATACCTCCCTGCCGAAATTTCGTCTGAAGCGACGGAAACTTCTGACTTAAAATACGAGAAAAATGAATTAAAACAACGGGTCAAAAATGGGGTATGACATTAGCACAATTATAAAAGCAAATAATAGGCAGAAAATAAACGTGCAGGAAAGCTAAAAACACACAAGGTTTGTTAACCCAGTTCGGAGTAAACACCTCCTACTCTGGGGGATACCAATCCAGGAAGGAATTCCACTATAGGAAATAATCCTTATGACTCAAGACACTGACTCCCAGTTCCCAGCCTAAACAATTATCTTCCTCCTAGTCTTGAATTCTACCCAACACGTTGAGTATTAGAAAACCTCTAACTTTCTATTCAAGCAACTGCAACCCAGCCACTTGAACTACCCTTTAAACTTAAACCAGTTCTTAAACAAAAACTCCCCTGTTTTTGAAGACAACTTCAATACATAAAGACAGCACTCATACCTACAGGATTAGAGTGATTACAACTCAAAACAAACCTAAACCAACTCTAACAGAGTGGTGCACAACAAAGCTAAAAGCTTAAAATAACAAAGACTCAATTTTCTGATTAATACTCTGTTTTTTTCGTCTCTTGAATAGCAGCAACACTCCTCCTTATATAGTCTTCAACAAGCAACATAAATAACAAACCAATCTTCTGCACTTAATTTGTTTCTGAATTATGTCTAGTCCAATCAGGAAACAAATAAAACCACCTTGTATCTTTTTAAAGATTATAACAGAAAATACGTGTTATCTAAAAACTGAAGCAAATCTTCATTCAAATCTCCTCCAAATAAATCAGCATTCTTGAAGCAATACACGTGAATAATTCCTTGATCAATCTTGCAAAGATTCGCGCCAAAACAATTCTGAAAACCCAGCTTCTGATGTGGTCAACAAAAGTCAACGCTGGACTTCAGACTCACATTTCAGCTTCTGAAGAGCTACAGTGCGTCTGATGCAGCTTTCAGCTTCTGAAGGAAAATTCAGCTTCTGAATGGCTTCAAAATGAAAAACTTCAACCTATAGAAATGTTCTAGATATGGAGATGCTTCTATTCAACACATTGGATTTGCCAAAAAATGCAGCCAACACCAAAATACTCAACAATCTCCCCCTTTGGCAAATTTTTGGCTAAAACCAATGTTCACACATCACAAGCTCTTCAATCTCTCATAAGACTCTCTCAGCAATGAAGAACTCCACAAAAACAATCAAACCAAACATAGCTAAAAGTTTGTAGTAGCGGATACAGCTATGTTACAACCCAGCCTCAGCTTCTGAATACCCAGAAGCACACAAAACAACTTCTGAATAACTGAACTATACCAGAACACTCCCCCTGAAGCTTCACAAACATACAAAATCACTCCAAAAACTTAATTCTCCCCCTGCAACTCATAAAACTCCCACTTACTTCTGAACTGCAGTAAAAAATGGTATCAGAGCACAATTGTTTTTCAGGACCATACTTCAGGACCAAGGACAGCTCTTCACTCATGAATTTAATGACCTTGTACTCCCCCTGAGTCACACATTCCCCCTTAATCATATCTGGACATATCTTGTTGCAAAGGTTCTGAACTCTGAACATAATGCTTAGACTAGTCACTTTCTGAATCAATGACACACATTTTGAACAACTCTTGTCTGAACTTGAACATAAGATTTTCTCCCCCTTTTTAGCCACAAAATTATGACAAACCATAGTCTTCATATAGGGATTAAAATCAAAATATCCAAAAAAAAATAGTCTCAGACTCTGACTTAGGAACAAACTCTGCATAGGCACAACTGGCAGGTACTCTATCTTCCTCACATCCAGTTTGCATTAATTGCTATAAGTCTTCATGTAAACACATACTTCTATATTGGCTTTGATCAACTGATACTCCATGTTCATCTTTGGTTAGCTTTAGATGAGTAGCAGCTGGTGTTCTCTTATGAGCAGCAGATTCCATTCCAAACTTCTTCACAATGTTCTTAGCATATTTACTTTGAGAAATAAAAATTGTGTCTTCCATTTGCTTGACTTGCAATCCAAGAAAGTATGTCAGTTCACCAACTAAGCTCATTTCAAATTCAGATTGCATCTGCTGGACAAACAGTTTGACCATCTTCTGAGACATTCCACCAAATACTATGTCATCAACATAGATCTGAGCAATCATCAGGCTTCCATGTTCATTCTTCACAAACAATGTCTTATCAGAACCTCCTTTTCTGTAACCTTGAGCAACAAGAAACTGAGTCAGTCTTTCATACCATGCTCTTGGTGCTTGTTTCAGTCCATATAAAGCTTTCTTCAACTTGTACACATGATCTGGAAACTGATGATCCACAAAACCCTTAGGCTGTTCAACATATACTTCTTCTTGCAGATATCCATTCAGAAAAGCACTCTTCACATCCATCTGGAATAGCTTGAACTTGAGAATGCAAGATACACCCAACACTAATCTTATGGACTCTAGTCTGGCCACAGGTGCAAAGATCTCATCAAAATCCAATCCCTCTACTTGAGTATAACCCTGAGCAACCAACCTTGCCTTGTTTCTGACCACAGTACCATTTTCATCTATTTTATTCTTGAATATCCACTTAGTGCCAATCACATTCAGCCCTTCAGGTCTTGGAACTAGATCCCACACTTCACTCCGTTTGAATTGATTCAACTCATCTTGCATTGCTTCAATCCAAAATTCATCAGTTAGGGCTTCTTTCACATTTTTGGGTTCAAACTTAGACACAAAGCAAGAATCAGTAGCAGCTGAGTCTAATCTCCTGGTTCTGACACCTTGATCCAAACTCCCAATGATAAGCTCCTTAGGATGATCCTTCTGAACTCTAATTGATGGCCCTTTATTGGTAGGATCATGATCTGGATGCACTTCTGCTTCTTCAGACTCTGGATGCTTTTCTGCTTCTGAAGTTTGTTCTTCTAAGGCTTCAGACTCTGGAATAACTTCAGATTCATTCTTTTCATTCTCAGCAGACATATCATCAATAACCACATTTATGCTCTCCATCACAACTTTGGTTCTTGAGTTAAACACCCTATAGGCTCTGCCGTTTACTGAATATCCCAAAAATATGCCCTCATCAGACTTAGGATCCAGTTTTCTTCTATTTTCCCTGTCAGCCAAGATGTAACATCTGCTCCCAAACACATGAAAATATTTCACAGTAGGCTTCCTTCCTTTCCATAGTTCATACAAAGTAGATGTTGTTCCCTTTTTCAAAGTGACTCTATTGTGTATGTAACATGCTGTGTTCATTGCTTCAGCCCATAACATATATGGAAGTTTCTTAGCATGCAGCATTACTCTTGCACATTCTGCTAAAGTCCTATTCTTCCTCTCAACTACACCATTTTACTGAGGTGTGATAGGTGCAGAAAACTCATGTTTTATACCTTCAGAAGCACAGAATTCTGAAAAGCTCTTGTTTTCAAATTCTTTGCCATGATCACTCCTGATTCTGACAATCCCACTGTCCTTCTCTCTTTGTAGTTGAATGCACATATCTTTAAATACTTCAAAAGTATCAGACTTTTCTTTAACAAAATTAACCCATGTGAATCTTGAGTAATCATCAACCATAACAAATGCATACCTTTTGCCTCCAATACTTTCTACTTGCATAGGCCCCATTAAATCCATATGAACAAGTTCTAGTACTTTAGTAGTTACCTGGTGAACTAATCTGGGATGAGACTTTCTTGTTTGTTTTCCAATTTGACAGTCACCACAAACATTGTCCTCATTGATCTTCAGATTAGGTACACCTCTGATAGCTTCAGTACTTAGGATTTTTTTCATGCCTTTCAGGTGCAAATGTCCCAGTTTCTGGTGCCAGAGTTTGACTTCCTCTTCTGAGCTCATAAGACAAGAAGTCAGACTTATTTCTTCTTCAGAAACCCATAAATAGCAATTATCTTTGGATCTGCAGCCCCTCATCTGAATCTTATCTTCCTGATCAGTAACAATACACTCCTGCTTGTTGAAATTCACTTTTAAATCCTGATCACATAGTTGGCTGATACTGATCAGATTAGAAGTTAATCCTTCCACCAGTAGCACATCATTAAGTCTGGGCAAACCTTCACTGATCAAATCACCAATACTCAGAATCTGACCTTTTGCACCATCACCAAATGTCACATAGCTTCTGGAATATGGTTTGACATTGCTCAGCAGCTTCTTAACACCAGTCATGTGTCTTGAACACCCACTATCAAAGTACCAGTCTTCTTTTGATGTGGCTCTTAATGAAGTATGAGCAATCAGGCTTACATTCTGAACCTTAGGTTTCCACACCTTTTGAACATTGTGTCTAGGTGCAGCTGGTTGCACTCATCTATATTGAAAGTGTTCAGGATAACCATACAGTTTAAAGCAAAAAGGTTTGATATGTCCCTTCTTACCACAATAATGACAGGTCCAAGTATGATTCCTCCTTCTTCTGTTGAACTTCTGGGGTTGCATCTGGACATGCTCCTGAGGACTCATCTGAGTATGCTTTTGAGGTCTCATCTGTATATGCTTCTGACCTTGCATCTGGGCTACTTTCTGAGGTTTCATCTGAGATGGTCCAATCATAGAATCATGTGTCTGAGTAGCAGGAACAAACTGTTTAAGTGGATTTTTCTGCTTGAGATTCAGACTCTCATCCACAAATCCCAAACCAGTTTTTCCTTGTTTCTGACTTTCTAAAATTTCATCCAACACATTAGTAGCAGTATTCATCATTCTAACCTGCTTTTTCATATGCTCAAGTTGGGAATTTAGTTGGTTTACTTCTTCTTTCAATTCTGAATTCTGAACCAACAGTTCACCTTTTTCAGCCTCCAGTTGAAAAATAGTCTCCTTCTGATCCAGAACTTGTTTGCAAACTTCAGCACTTCTGGTATACAGCTTCCTGTAGTTGTCAGCTAGTTCATCATATGAGGACTTTGCAACTTCAGACACTAGTGAACCTTTAGACTCTGAGTCAGACACAGACAAGGTTTCAGTCTCTAAATACTTTTCAGACTTTGTAAGAACTTCTGATTTCTGAGACTGCAGCTTAACCATCAGACTTGTGTCACCCTTAGCAGATTCATTCTCAAAATCTTCTTCTGAATCTTCATCAGACCATGATACAGCTAGGCTTTTCTTCTGCTTCTTAAGAAAAGTAGGACATTCAGACTTGATATGTCCATACCCCTCACACTCAAAGCACTGCACACCTTTGGCTTGGTTACTTTTCTCCTCAGACTTGGTCTTCTTCTCATCAGTTTGTTGCTTCTTGAATATGAAATTCCGACCTTTGGTCTTGGATTTTCTGTCAACCTTCTTCAGAATTCTGTTGAATTGTTTTCTAAGGAACACTAGAGCTTCTGATAAATCATCTTCATCAGACTCTTGTTGATCATCAGCTTCAGAATTCACAGTAAAAGCTACACCTTTTCCTTTCTTCTCAGGCTGTTTACAAAAAGCAGTCTCAAAGTTCAACAAAGAACCAATGAGCTCTTCAACCTTCATAGCAGAAATATCATGAGCCTCTTCAATGGCAGTGACCTTCATGTCAAATCTTCTGGGCAGGGACCTGAGGATTTTTCTTACTATCTTTTCATCAGACATCTTTTCCCTAAGTGAATCAAAAGAATTTGCCATGTCCAGCACATTCATGTAGAAATCCTGAATGGATTCATCCTCCTTCATCTTCAGGTTCTCAAATTTGGTGGTCAGCAACTGGAGTCTGGACATCTTCACCTTAGAAGTTCCTTCATGAGTTGTCTTTAAAATTTCCCAGGCCTCCTTTGCAACAGTACATTGTTTGATGAGTCTGAACATATTCTAGTCCACACCATTAAAGATTGCATTCAAAGCTTTTGAATTTCCCAGTGACAGATCATCTTCAGCTTTGGTCCACTCCTCTTCAGGCTTCAGAACCTCAGTCTTGTTCCCATCTTTGTCCAAAACCACAGGATGATCCCAGCCTTTAATCACAGCTTTCCAAGTTCTGCTGTCAATAGACTTTAGAAAAGCACACATCCTAGACTTCCAATACTCATAGTTTGTGCCATCTAATAGGGGTGGTCTATTGACATAGCCTCCTTCTCTATCCATGCTTGCTAGATATTAACTGTGCGCACCTCGTTTTTTTCCTCGGGAAAAAGACGCGCAAATCCTCCGAGGTCGTTCGCAAACGCTCGGAGGGCCTTTGTGAAGCCGCCACCAAAGTTTTTGTGTAAAGGGAACGTTGATAAACCCTTAAGTTTTTTTGTAAAGGGAAACGATAATAAAACCCTTTGACGATGAGGATAAGGATTTGGTCATCGCAACCATTTGTCGGGTTCGGGAGTCGATTACGCAAGGGGAAGGTATTAGCACCCCTCACGTCCGTTGTACTCAACGGGAACCTTCTATTTGGTTAAAGCTTGAATTGTTTTTTTTAATACTTTGCGTGCATGTTCATTTATGTTAAACATAATAAAGGGGGGGGAAAGAGATAAAAACAAACGAAAGAAAGAAAAAAAAAGTTTTTATTATTGCGCTTGACAAGATGTCGATCTTGCTCCTACGTATCTCCCGGTAGTCGGAGAATTCAAAGCGTACGTAGTTCTTTGGTAGAAAAACGTACGTGTGTTGGTTGATTTTAAATGGACGATGTTTTAACCGAATTCTTGCGATTAGAACGTAGCTTGTATGCTCGCACTTGGAGACTTATTAAGCGTTTGTTCGTGAATCACATTAGAATTGCTAAAAGGTACGTCCGTTAGAGTAAAGGGTTGAATTGGTCGCTATGGGACCAAGGGAGGTGCAATGGACTCAAACGAGTCAAACATTGACCGAGTGGACTCAAACGAGTCGGGCGATTGTTCGATTGATCCACTGAGATCAAGAACGGGTACAATGGACTCGGACGAGTCGAACATTGACCGAGTGGACTCACATGAGTCGAGGGGTTGAGTCTAATGGCCAACGGGGGACCAAAAGGTTTGGATTGACCACAAGGGGCCAAGATTTGGTTTGGTTAGGGTTGTACATATTGAAAAAAAAGGGAATGACGATTGTCCGAGCGACGAGACATACGTCACGCATTCGTGCAATCGGGGCGATGGAGAGACATACGTCACACCATCCCTTTTTCATTCATGTTTTTGGGTTGAATCCTTTAGAAATCCCAAGGTATGTCAAAACATTTGGTTTGAAAACCCAAAGTGGGAAGGTTTAGCAAATTTGCTAAAAAACGCGCAAGTTCGTCTCATTTTGCGAAAATGCGAACGTAAACGGTGTATGTTCATCTTTGAGTTTTGAACATCATGAACAATATTTATTGTTCAAGTTTAGATTGAAATGATGAACATAACTTGTTTGTTCATGCTGGTTTGAGAGTTTGGGAAGATAACTTGTTTTGCAAGTTATCCACAAAATGGTCATACGAACTTGTGATTTTGTCAAAATTATGCAAAATCCTTGTTATGGTTTGAAGAACATGGGTTTAAAAACTCTTAGGTTCTGAGCTCTGGGGCTAGAACCTCAAAAATTGGTCATTTTGACACAAAAACTCAGGTTCTGAGTTCTGTCATGGTCGCACTGCGACCATGACTTCGCACTGCGAAGCATGCGAAATTTTGGGTTCAGAAGCTGTTTCTGAACTTTTGTTCAGAAACAACTTCTGAACACACTCAGGACCTTATAGATGGGTGAAAAACTTTGAGTTTTTGGGGTGAAAAAGGTTGGACAAACCAGTTTTGATGTTTTGAAAACCTTGGGATTTCTTTGAAATTCAAAAGGGGTTTTTTGGAATCAAAAGGTTTTGAACCAAAATAGCTATGCAAACACAATTGTAAATGCAAGATAAGTGCTTAGAAACTTACAGAACTCCTTAGCAAAGCTCCAGCTGCACTTGGTTTGATTTGGTTGAAGGCTTTCACAAAGGTTTTGAAGATTTGTGATGAACTTGAACTTTTGTAAGCTTGTGTTGGATGGATTGTTTCTGGTTATTTTGTGGAATTTTGTAGGCTAAAATGAGTAGAGTTTCTGCTCTTGAAAATGCTGTGTTAACTGTGTTTGTATCCTTGGGCATTGCCTTCTATTTATAGGCCAAAACCAAATCTTTGTCATCATTACACAATCCCAAAATTCAGCTGATTTGTGGCCAAGATTAAGCTGAATCCCTTTGCATTAAATGCCAATGGATAGAGGCAACCCTGCCTTGTACCAAGGGGCAAGATCCAGCTTGATTTCAGCCACAAATTCAACTAATTCTAGAAGGTAATGATGAAGAACAAAGCTGATTTGCAATTGGCTAATGCTTGGGGATCAATCCTTGCAATCTCAATGGTTGATCAATGAAAACGTGCACTGTAATGTGCAGAGATTGAGGGATGAAAAGGCTACTTATGGCTGGTGTGAGAGGGTGAAAAGCTGCTGCAAAACAGAGTAGGCAATCATGGTTTTTCAAGTGAAAAAACCCAGCTGGTTTGACTGGTTTTGGGGGAAGCAAGCAGGAGGAAAGTCCTCAAGCAGGTGGCTGGCAACCTTGTGGTGGTTATCAGGTCACATGGGAGGGACTAGAGCTGCCCAAGGGCAAGCCCACTTGCTTGTCACATGCTAGGTTGGAAGAAAAAGCTTCCAACCTTGGCATTAATGGCAAGTCCTTCAATTCTGGCTTTGCTTGGCCCAATTAGCCATGAATGCTACTTAAAATAAATATGGAAATGATATGCAACAAATTCTGGAATTAAATCAAAGAAACCAAAAATCTGCAGAAAAATCGCAGACTTCGCAGTGCGAAGTGAGCTTCGCAGTGCGAAGTCCTCATTTTTGAAATGTTGACTTTTCTGTTGACTTTTGTTGACTTTTGACTTTTTTCCCCTCTTTGATTTTTTTTGATTTTTGTTTTAAAATGCGTAGGACAAAATTAGGGTACTACAGCTGCCCCTACTTAATTGTGTCTTCGCATAGAGTGCGTGAGTGCCGAGGGCATCTCATGAACTCTTTGCGAAGATCAATTAAGTAAAAAGAAGGACCCGAATTTTGTCCTTCGCGAAATGCAAATGCAATGGTTTGGTAAAGGTTGATCGTATCCAGCCGCTAACACTGGAGGTAGATCCACTGGGGGATGAAGGTAATCTTATCTAGGCACTGCTTCTAGAGGTCGATTCCTGAGGATGGCGATTTACTCTAGGATGTCACTAGAGGTGGAACGTTGAGGTAGGTGATCTTATCTAGGTACTGCTTCTAGAGGTCGATACCTAAGATGGAGGTTTACTCTAGGTACTGCTTCTAGAGGTGGATACCTAAGCTAGGTGATCTTATTCAGGTACTGCTTCTGAATGTCGATTCCTAACGAGCTGTGATCTTATTCAGCCGCTAACACTGAAGGTCGATACACTGGGGGAGGTGATCTACTCTAGGTACTGCTTCTAGAGATCGATACCTAAACTAGGTGATCTTATTCAGGCACTGCTTCTGAATGTCGATTCCTAACGAGCTGCGGTCTTACCCTAAATAGGTGCCCCTGGTTGAATGTTGATGGATGTTGGTGAATATGTGATACTCACTGGAGAATCCTTGTTGAGGATGCATGATTTATGAAATGAAATGCATGTGTATGAATGGTTTTAAATATGCATGCATGAATAAAATAATGTTGGTTGGGTGCCGAGCAGAGTCGGTCTTTGTTTGTGGTTGTGTTCATGACAGTTGGGCTTTCTCTTTTTTGTTGGTTTGTTTTTGGTTGGTCGGTTTGGAAGGACAAGGTCCTTTGCCTACATACCCAAATGGGATCAAAACCGGTGTAGTTCGAGCCTATGCCCGAAGATTTGTGTGGGTTTGCCAATAATGATTGAACTTTTTGTTTGGGGTTGAGACTCCCTGGGGAATATCAATGAGGTTTGGCTTTATTTGATGATTAGAGGCCAATGAAGATTGGGCTTATTATTGTTGTGCTTGACAAGATGACGATCTTGCTCCTACGTATCTCCTGGTGGGATGGAGAATTCAAAGCTTACGTAGTTCTTTGGTTTGCCAATGAATATTGGACTTTGGTTCGCCAATGATTATTGGACTTTTTGTTTGGTTGCCGAGCGAGGTCGGGCTTTTTGATTTTGGTTGCCGAGCGAGGTCGGGCTTTTTGGTTTTGGTGATCTCACTGGGGCTTTTTGGTTTTGGAAGCATGATCGATATCCGGCCTTAGTGGATGAAAAAGATGTATGGGGGGTGTGCTTTATTTGGGGAAATTTGTTCCTCCGACCCTCGGGATCTTTGCGTTTTACGCGCTGTGAGCTACGCACTAGTTTCTGACGAAGAGCATGAGTCTTAAAATGACTGATGCAGAGCTTCAAGTTTTGAGTCCTCTGATGCAACGACGGGGACCAACGAAATTCTTTTGACATTTAACGTCCAAGTAAAAAAACACATTTTTTTTTTTTTATGTTATTCCCATATTTCAATGCATTATCTATCATGAATAAAAACACATTTTATGAGCAAGTAAGGACGCATAACAATGAAAAGGTTTTAAAAATGATTTTGATTCAACGAAACTTAGTCCCTTGTATGGGTAACTATTCGTGAAAATGTAATCCCTATAAGAGGTGATTACTGAGATAGGGAGAAAAGAAGAAACAAAAAGACAAATGGAAATTTGCTTGGGTTTCACGTGCTACTTTCCCTATGACTTCGAAATAACCTTCTTTTTTTTTTGAAAGATGATAATGAGGTTGACTCTTTCCCTCTTGAATTCAGTCCGGACCTCACGTGCCGCAGTCTTTTGCCTTTTTCTTTTTTTTTTTTTTTTTTTTTTTTTTTTTTTTGAAGCCCCTAACTTTTGCCTGGACTGCTCTTTCGAGTTTTCAGTCCACCGGGGTGTATTTCCTTTTTTGATGTCCTTAATTTTTGCCTAGACCGCCTTTTCAGGTTTTCGATCTACCAGGACGCTCTCTATTGCCTAAACCGCCCTTTTCGGGTTTTCGATTTAGCGAGCTCTTTCTCTTTTTGGCATATATATTTTTTTTGACTGCGCCGGAGTTTATTGATAGGGGGATCCTTGTGGATGGGTAATACCTTTTTCAAGCATTAAGTCTTCTTCTCTAAATTCTCGAGAATGAACTTTCTTGTCGAGCTGTCCATGCCCCAATGCTGTGAGGTGTTTCTCTTTTATGGGGGTTTAAATGGTCAAACCTTGTTTGTATTTGTGAATGCCAATGGGAATTGGGCTTTGGGTGTGTGGATGCCGAGCGAGGTCGGGCTTTTGTTTTTTGGTTGCCGAGCGAGGTCGGGCTTTATGGTTGGCTTCCGAGCAAGGTCGGGCTTTTGTTTAGCTTCCGAGCAAGGTCGGGCTTTTGTGTTTTTTTTTTTTGGATGGGAATGCCAATGACAATTGGGCTTTTATTGGAAGTGAGGTTTGTGATTGCCAATGGAAATTGGGTCTTTTGTGTTTGGAAATTGTGTGCGCCAATGAAAATTGGTCTTTTGTTGGAGATGTGAGGAATGCCAATGATGACTTGGCTTTTTGTGTTTGGGGGACGCCAATGAAAATTGGGCTTTGTTTGTTTGGGCATGTGAGGAATGCCAATGACGACTTGGCTTTTTGTGGGAAATTGTGGGGTGTGCCGTAACGGCAAATGGTTTCTTTTTTTGATGAATTGGGCGACCACTTGTTTGGTCATGTTTGCATAGGAAGCTGCTTCGACCCATTTGGTGAAACAGTTGATGGCAGCTAGTATGAACTGGTGCCCTTTTTGAAGCCTTTGGCTCAATCATTCCAAACATGTCTGTGCCCCACATAGAGTAAGGTTAGGGTGATGTCATGACATTCAGAGGTGTTTGTGGTATGTGCCCCTTGTTGGCATAAATTTGTCACTTGTGACATGTCTTGGCATGGGTTTGGAAGGACTCCTCATGGATTTCTTCGGTGAGCATGACTGCTTCATGTTTATCCACACGTCTGAGTGAGACTATGATTTCTCTTATAGAGTGTGCCCCGGCAGAGGGAAAACTGTGGTGCTATTTTTGAGGGTTCTCTTGGTGAGGTTATATTACCCTATCCTCTTGATCCCCAAGTCTGGACAATCCTTCAGGAGGTTCAAAATCGTCCTTATTATCATCTTCCATTTGGTTAATTCGAAGATTGAAGTCAAAAGGGATCGTAGCAGTGTTATTTCTTGGTGGTGATGATTTTTTTTGTAGGGTTGCGAAAATTTATTGCTAATTAAGAACGAAAGAAAAACGAACTCTTTTGAACATAAACTGCAACTTTATTAATGACAGAAATGATTTGAAATATGGGGGTCCCATAAAATTTAATCATTTGCCTTGGGAAGAGCAAAATGATTTGATTTTTTTTTTGAAAAACAAGATAAATTACTTGGACAAAGAAATGACTTCCGAAATTTCGATGGTCTTCCGGTTGCTCGGATCTCATCAGAAACGCCACGGTACACCGGGTCGGGTACTTCTTTTTTTGGTGTTTGGTGAGGGAATGATGTGAGGGTTTTTCTTTGAAATGAAAATGCATGTGAATGTATAAATGCAATGAGTATGCAAAAATATGCCCCCTTTTTTTTGTTTATGCAAAAAGTTTTATGAATGCAAATGTTATGACATGCAGGGGTTTGGTATATGAACGTTCCAAAACTTCCCCCCATTCTCACGTGTAGGCTCTAAAGATGATATTTCCTAAGAAGAGGTCCCTAGAGTCATAGATCTCATATGGAATTAGGGTTGTCTATGGACATACGTCAACATGACTTCAATTAATTCCACATGAAAATCTCCTCTAAGCGGGGTTGGGCATCCTACCTCACGGACATACGTCAACGCGGGCTTCCGCACACAACCTCCTTTTAACTTAGTTTTTTTTTCTCAAGCTCGGGTAGAGAGCCTCACACGTCCGGCATTAACCCGAACAATGTGGAGTAACATCACTCAAGTAACCCCCGCATTTGATATATATGATATGAATATAAAGCAAATAAAGCAAATATAAACATAAAGCATAAATATGAAGTAGATAAATAAAACAAAAGCATGGCGCGCAAATAAAATAAAAACAATTGGCTTAAAAGCCAAATAGATTAGGCTTGACTCGCTAGTGGGAAAAGCCTTCCCCAGTGAAGTCGCCAGCTGTGCGCACCTCGTTTTTTTCCTCGGGAAAAAGACGCGCAAATCCTCCGAGGTCGTTCGCAAACGCTCGGAGGGCCTTTGTGAAGCCGCCACCAAAGTTTTTGTGTAAAGGGAACGTTGATAAACCCTTAAGTTTTTTTGTAAAGGGAAACGATAATAAAACCCTTTGACGATGAGGATAAGGATTTGGTCATCGCAACCATTTGTCGGGTTCGGGAGTCGATTACGCAAGGGGAAGGTATTAGCACCCCTCACGTCCGTTGTACTCAACGGGAACCTTCTATTTGGTTAAAGCTTGAATTGTTTTTTTTAATACTTTGCGTGCATGTTCATTTATGTTAAACATAATAAAGGGGGGGAAAGAGATAAAAACAAACGAAAGAAAGAAAAAAAAAGTTTTTATTATTGCGCTTGACAAGATGTCGATCTTGCTCCTACGTATCTCCCGGTAGTCGGAGAATTCAAAGCGTACGTAGTTCTTTGGTAGAAAAACGTACGTGTGTTGGTTGATTTTAAATGGACGATGTTTTAACCGAATTCTTGCGATTAGAACGTAGCTTGTATGCTCGCACTTGGAGACTTATTAAGCGTTTGTTCGTGAATCACATTAGAATTGCTAAAAGGTACGTCCGTTAGAGTAAAGGGTTGAATTGGTCGCTATGGGACCAAGGGAGGTGCAATGGACTCAAACGAGTCAAACATTGACCGAGTGGACTCAAACGAGTCGGGCGATTGTTCGATTGATCCACTGAGATCAAGAACGGGTACAATGGACTCGGACGAGTCGAACATTGACCGAGTGGACTCACATGAGTCGAGGGGTTGAGTCTAATGGCCAACGGGGGACCAAAAGGTTTGGATTGACCACAAGGGGCCAAGATTTGGTTTGGTTAGGGTTGTACATATTGAAAAAAAAGGGAATGACGATTGTCCGAGCGACGAGACATACGTCACGCATTCGTGCAATCGGGGCGATGGAGAGACATACGTCACACCATCCCTTTTTCATTCATGTTTTTGGGTTGAATCCTTTAGAAATCCCAAGGTATGTCAAAACATTTGGTTTGAAAACCCAAAGTGGGAAGGTTTAGCAAATTTGCTAAAAAACGCGCAAGTTCGTCTCATTTTGCGAAAATGCGAACGTAAACGGTGTATGTTCATCTTTGAGTTTTGAACATCATGAACAATATTTATTGTTCAAGTTTAGATTGAAATGATGAACATAACTTGTTTGTTCATGCTGGTTTGAGAGTTTGGGAAGATAACTTGTTTTGCAAGTTATCCACAAAATGGTCATACGAACTTGTGATTTTGTCAAAATTATGCAAAATCCTTGTTATGGTTTGAAGAACATGGGTTTAAAAACTCTTAGGTTCTGAGCTCTGGGGCTAGAACCTCAAAAATTGGTCATTTTGACACAAAAACTCAGGTTCTGAGTTCTGTCATGGTCGCACTGCGACCATGACTTCGCACTGCGAAGCATGCGAAATTTTGGGTTCAGAAGCTGTTTCTGAACTTTTGTTCAGAAACAACTTCTGAACACACTCAGGACCTTATAGATGGGTGAAAAACTTTGAGTTTTTGGGGTGAAAAAGGTTGGACAAACCAGTTTTGATGTTTTGAAAACCTTGGGATTTCTTTGAAATTCAAAAGGGGTTTTTTGGAATCAAAAGGTTTTGAACCAAAATAGCTATGCAAACACAATTGTAAATGCAAGATAAGTGCTTAGAAACTTACAGAACTCCTTAGCAAAGCTCCAGCTGCACTTGGTTTGATTTGGTTGAAGGCTTTCACAAAGGTTTTGAAGATTTGTGATGAACTTGAACTTTTGTAAGCTTGTGTTGGATGGATTGTTTCTGGTTATTTTGTGGAATTTTGTAGGCTAAAATGAGTAGAGTTTCTGCTCTTGAAAATGCTGTGTTAACTGTGTTTGTATCCTTGGGCATTGCCTTCTATTTATAGGCCAAAACCAAATCTTTGTCATCATTACACAATCCCAAAATTCAGCTGATTTGTGGCCAAGATTAAGCTGAATCCCTTTGCATTAAATGCCAATGGATAGAGGCAACCCTGCCTTGTACCAAGGGGCAAGATCCAGCTTGATTTCAGCCACAAATTCAACTAATTCTAGAAGGTAATGATGAAGAACAAAGCTGATTTGCAATTGGCTAATGCTTGGGGATCAATCCTTGCAATCTCAATGGTTGATCAATGAAAACGTGCACTGTAATGTGCAGAGATTGAGGGATGAAAAGGCTACTTATGGCTGGTGTGAGAGGGTGAAAAGCTGCTGCAAAACAGAGTAGGCAATCATGGTTTTTCAAGTGAAAAAACCCAGCTGGTTTGACTGGTTTTGGGGGAAGCAAGCAGGAGGAAAGTCCTCAAGCAGGTGGCTGGCAACCTTGTGGTGGTTATCAGGTCACATGGGAGGGACTAGAGCTGCCCAAGGGCA
Source organism: Medicago ruthenica (assembly GCA_018208015.1). NCBI lineage: Eukaryota > Viridiplantae > Streptophyta > Magnoliopsida > Fabales > Fabaceae > Medicago > Medicago ruthenica. Next base: position 25,805,212 of record CM031374.1, on the reverse strand, counting down.
AGCCCACTTGCTTGTCACATGCTAGGTTGGAAGAAAAAGCTTCCAACCTTGGCATTAATGGCAAGTCCTTCAATTCTGGCTTTGCTTGGCCCAATTAGCCATGAATGCTACTTAAAATAAATATGGAAATGATATGCAACAAATTCTGGAATTAAATCAAAGAAACCAAAAATCTGCAGAAAAATCGCAGACTTCGCAGTGCGAAGTGAGCTTCGTAGTGCGAAGTCCTCATTTTTGAAATGTTGACTTTTCTGTTGACTTTTGTTGACTTTTGACTTTTTTCCCCTCTTTGATTTTTTTTGATTTTTGTTTTAAAATGCGTAGGACAAAATTAGGGTACTACAGCAACTCCTCTGGATCTCACCCAAAATACAGGCAGGGTGCCTGCTCTGATGCCAATTGAAATTCTGGCCAGGCAATAAGATACTTAACAGGTTCTGAACCAACAGGTTCTGAACAGAACTTAGCACAATTATAAAAGCAAATAATAGGTAGACAATAAACGTGCAGGAAAGCTAAAAACACACAAGGTTTGTTAACCCAGTTCGGAGTAAACACCTCCTACTCTGGGGGATACCAATCCAGGAAGGAATTCCACTATAGGAAATAATCCTTATGACTCAAGACACTGACTCCCAGTTCCCAGCCTAAGCAATTATCTTCCTCCTAGTCTTGAATTCTACCCAACACGTTGAGTATTAGAAAACCTCTAACTTCCTATTCAAGCAACTGCAACCCAGCCACTTGAACTACCCTTTGAACTTAAACCAGTTCTTAAACAAAAACTCCCCTGTTTTTGAAGACAACTTCAATACATAAAGACAGCACTCATACCTACAGGCTTAGAGTGATTACAACTCAAAACAAACCTAAACCAACTCTAACAGAGTGGTGCACAACAAAGCTAAAAGCTTAAAATAACATAGACTCAATTCTCTGATTAATACTCTGTTTTTTCGTCTCTTGAATAGCAGCAGCACTCCTCCTTATATAGTCTTCAGCAAGCAACATAAATAACAAACCAATCTTCTGCACTTAATTTGTTTCTGAATTATGTCTAGTCCAATCAGGAAACAAATAAAACCACCTTGTATCTTTTTAAAGATTATAACAGAAAATACGTGTTATCTAAAAACTGAAGCAAATCTTCATTCAAATTTCCTCCAAATAAATCAGCATTCTAGAAGCAATACGCGTGAATAATTCCTTGATCAATCTTGCAAAGATTCGCGCCAAAACAATTCTGAAAACCGAGCTTCTGATGTGGTCAACAAAAGTCAATGCTGGACTTCAGACTCACATTTCAGCTTCTGAAGAGCTACAGTGCGTCTGATGCAGCTTTCAGCTTCTGAAGGAAAATTCAGCTTCTGAATGGCTTCAAAATGAAAAACTTCCAACTGAAGAAATGTTCTAGATATGGAGATGCTTCCATTCAACACATTGGATTTGCCAAAAAATGCAGCCAACACCAAAATACTCAACATGCTTGATTTAATCATAAAAAAGGAAGACAAATTTAACACAATTAATCATACGTTCATGAATTTAAGCATAAGCTAAAAATACACAACTACGCAATTGCTTATTAACAACCCATATGGTGAAAGTAATCTTCCCCTTACCTCAATTCTCTTCAAAATTAGCTTCCTAGCTTCAATTCTCCATTTTCCCTCAGTGCTCTCGAGTTTCCTCTTCTCTTTCTCTACAAAGTTCTTCCTTTCCTCTATTCTCTCTCTAGCCTCCTTTATGATTTTTGTGAAATGAGCTAAACCTAGTTCCCTAACACATACACTACTCTTTAAATACTAATGGGCTAGAGTTACTCACTCTAATGGACTTAGTCACATTTCATCACATAATTATTTCTTTACACTTTTACTCCACTTAAACCTCCCCTTTTACTTATTCACCACCCATCTCTAACTTCAAATTTTATCTTCTAATCATATTACAAAAATGGCACTAACCCTCAAAATTACCAAAATACCCTTAATCATTCAAAATCCAGTAAATCACCAAAATAAACATTTAATAAATATAATAAACATATAATAATAATAATAAATAAATCTAATACTAAATATCGGGTTGTTACAACTCTACCCTCCTTAAAGAATTTTCGCCCTCGAAAATTTACCTGCAGGAAACAACTCCGGATACGACTCCTTCATCTTACTCTCCAACTCCCAAGTTATGCTCTCTCCCGTAGGACCTCCCCAAATCACCTTAACCAAGACGATCTCTTTCCCATGCAACTGCTTAACCTCTCGTCCTTCAATATTTAACGACATAGTCTCAACAGTCAAATTATCTTTGGAATTTCTGGCTTTAGCAACTGGTAGGAGTTATTAACTGGTTCAGATTAATAGCTGGTTCTGAACCAAACAGGTTCTGAACTTGAAACTTAGCACAATTTAAACAGTTATGCAACAAGCAATAAAAAGTGCAGAAATAAAAGAACACAAGGTTTGTTAACCCACTTCGAGTAAACACCTCCTACTCTGGGGGATACCAATCCAGGAAGGAAATCCACTATTGGAATTAATCCTTAAGACTCAGACACTGACTCCCAGTTCCTATCCCAAGCAATTAACTTCCACCTAGTCAGACTTCTACCCACGCATGAGTATTAGAGTCCACTAACTTCCTATCCAAGCAACAGCCCAGTCACTTGAACTAACCTTGAACCTAAACCAGTTCTGAACAAATTTCCCAGTTTTTGAAGAACACTCTTCAAAACAAAAACTTCATTCTTGCTTAAAAGCTTTTGAATGAATTACAACTCAAAACAAACACTAAACCAACTCTAACAGAGTGGTGCACAAACAACCCTAAGGTTTTAAACACAAAGACTCAATATACTGAATAAGACTCTGTTCTTCGTATCTCATGAATAGCAGCAGCATCTCTCCTTATATAGCCTTCAGTTCAGCAGCATAAAATAAATTCCAATCTTCTGAAATTGATTTGTTACTGATTTATGAATGGCTAAGATAATTCTGCAATGTATCTTTGAAAGATTACATCAGTAAAATACGTGTTTTCATAAAAACAAACCAAATCTTCATTAAATCTTCTCCAAATCAACCAGCATTCTAGAAGCAATATGCGAGGATAAATCCTTGATAAATCTCGCCAAGATTCATGCAGAAATAACTTGCAAAAATGCAGCTTCTGGAGAAGTCAACAAAAGTCAACTCTGGTACAGTGCGTCTGATGCTTCAGACTCTCATTTCAGCTTATGAAGAAACTTTCAGCTTCTGAAGGAATTTTCAGCTTTTGAACAGCTTCAAATCAAAAACCTTGCAACTGAAGACTTGTTCTAAACATGGAGATGCTTCTAGTCAACACATTGGATTTGCCAAAATATGCAGCCAACACCAAAATACTCAACAATCTCCCCCTTTGGCAAATTTTTGGCTAAAACCAATGTTCACACACTCAAGTTCTTCAATCTCCCATCAAATTAACTCAGCAATGAAGAACTCCACATTAATATAACATAGCAAAGAGATTAGCAGCGGATTCAAGCTATGATTAACCATTAAAAACCAATCAGTTTCAGCTTCTGAACACTGATACACATATAACAGCTTCTGATCAACTTGAAGCTTTGAAGCACACATAAAACACAGTTACTGATCAACTCCTGATCATCACAAACACTCCTGAAGCTTCACAACACTCCCCCTGTAACTCAGCATCCAATATTAAAAACTCCCCTTTAATTCTGAACTGCAGTAACACTTCAGGATCACAAACACTCAGGATTTTAATAACCATATACTCCCCCTGAGAAACACACTCCCCTATAATCACAACTGCACAGCTCATGTTGCATTGCATCTGAATTCTGACCAACAGCCACAAAACTGTACAAAGTACAATCTGACAGCTCACACTCTAAACAGCTCATGTCTGATCTTAAACATAAGTTTTTCTCCCCCTTTTTAGCCACAAAATTATGACAAACCACAGGTTTAACATAGGGTTTAAAAACTGCACATACATCATCTGAATCAGTCCCAGCATTAACTTCAGACCCAGGATCAGAATCACACTTAGTATTAGCACAGCTGGCAGGTACTCCTCTATCTTCCTCACATCCAGTTTGCTTTAATTGCTATAAGTCCTTATGCTGACAAACATTTGAAGAACCACAACAAAAAACATTCCTCCCAGCAACTCTTTTCTGAACATAAGTCCTAGCCTCTTCAGACTCACAAGAAAATAAAACCTTCTGATCACGAACATGAACTTTGCTCCAGACTTTGGATGGTCCAGCATCAGAATTCTTCTGTGCTATAGAAATTGGCTTGCTGTCATCAGCAACAGCCTTTCCTTTTCCTTTGTTCAGATTCTGAGCAACACCTTCACTCTTAGGTCTCCAAACTTTCTTGATTTTGCTCTTGTTCACAGCTGGTTCAATTTTTCTGTGTTGCAAATGTTTGGGATAACCATGCAATTTGTAACAAAAAGGTTTAATGTGACCCTTTTTACCACAATGATGACAAACCCAAGTTTGATTCCTCCTCCTTCTGTTGACCTTCTGGGAATGCATCTGAACATGCTTCTGAGGTTGCATCTGAACATGCATCTGATGTTGCCTCTGAGGTTGCATCTTGGCTTGCTTATCAGGTTTTATCTTAGAAGTTCCAATCATAGGATTAAAAATCTGAGTAGCAGGAACAAACTGATTAACTGAACTCATCTGTTTGGGATTCTGAGTCTGATCAACAAAACCTAAACCAGTTTTTCCTTGTTTCTGATTTTCTAAAATTTCCTCCAACTTATCAGTAGCAGAGTTCATCATCCTAACTTGCTTCTTCATCAGATCAAGTTGGGAATTCAGTTGGCTCACTTCATCCTTTAAATGAGAGTTCTGTATCAAAAGTTCACCTTTCTCAGCTTCCAGTTGACAAATGGTCTTCTTCTGATCCACAACTTGCTTGCAAACTTCTAAACTTCTGATGTATATATTCTTGTAATTTTCAGCCAGTTCATCATATGAGAGTTTTGCAACTTCAGACACAGATGAGGCTTCAGACTCTGAGTCAGACTCAGAAAATGTCTCAGACTCTGAAAATGCATCAGACTTTGAACTAGCTCCTGAGTTCTGTTTTAACCTTACCATCAGGCCTGTATTAACCTTAGCAGATTCACTCTCAGCATCTTCTTCAGAACCATCATCAGACCATGAAGCAGCTAGACTCTTCTTCTTCTGCTTCTTAAGAAAAGTAGGACATTCTGTCTTGATATGTCCAAAGCCCTCACACTCAAAGCACTGAACACCTTGGATTGTTTACTATTTTCTTCAGTCTTGGCCCTTTTTAAATCATTATGAGGCTTGCTATTGTAAAACCTGATGTTCTGACCCTTGGATTTTGACTTCCTATCAACAAGCTTCAGAAACTTATCAAACTGTTTCCCCAGCACCCCAAGTGCTTCTGATAAATCATTATCATCCTCATCTGGTTCTTGTTGATCATCAGCTTTAGAGTTTACAGCAAGAGCTATTCCTTTCCCTTTCTTCTCAGGCTGTTTGCAAAAAGCACTTTCAAAATTCAAAAGGGATCCAATCAGCTCCTCAACCTTCATAGTGGTAATATCATGGGCTTCTTCAATGGCTGTAACCTTCATATCAAATCTTCTGGGCAGGGACCTGAGGATTTTTCTCACTAACTTCTCATCTGACATCTTCTCCCCAAGAGAATCAAATGAATTTGCCATATCCAGCACATTCATGTAAAAATCCTGAATGGATTCATCTTCCATCATCTTCAAGTTTTCAAATTTTGTTGTGAGCAACTGAAGTCTGGATAGTTTAACCTTAGAGGTTCCTTCATGAGTGGTTTTCAGAATTTCCCAAGCATCCTTTGCCACAGTACATTGCTTGATGAGTCTGAACATGTTTCTATCAACACCATTGAAAATTGCATTTAAGGCTTTTGAGTTTCCATGTGACAGATCATCTTCAGCTTTGGTCCATTCTTCTTCAGGCTTCAGAACCTCAGTCTTGTTCCCATCTTTGTCCAAAACCACAGGATGATCCCAGCCCGTAATCACAGCTTTCCAAGTTCTGCTGTCAATGGATTTTAGGAATGCACACATCCTTGATTTCCAGTACTCATAATTGGTGCCATCAAGTAGGGGTGGTCTGTTGACAGGGCCTCCTTCTCTCTCCATAAAGCCAGACATAAATACCTCTGGATCTCACCCAAATTACAGGCAGGGTGCCTTCTCTGATGCCAATTGGAATTTCTGGCTTTAGCAACTGGTAGGAGTTATTAACTGGTTCAGATTAATAGCTGGTTCTGAACCAAACAGGTTCTGAACTTGAAACTTAGCACAATTTAAACAGTTATGCAATAAGCAATAAAAAGTGCAGAAATAAAAGAACACAAGGTTTGTTAACCCACTTCGAGTAAACACCTCCTACTCTGGGGGATACCAATCCAGGAAGGAAATCTACTATTGGAATTAATCCTTAAGACTCAGACACTGACTCCCAGTTCCTATCCCAAGCAATTAACTTCCACCTAGTCAGACTTCTACCCACGCATGAGTATTAGAGTCCACTAACTTCCTATCCAAGCAACAGCCCAGTCACTTGAACTAACCTTGAACCTAAACCAGTTCTGAACAAATTTCCCAGTTTTTGAAGAACACTCTTCAAAACAAAAACTTCATTCTTGCTTAAAAGCTTTTGAATGAATTACAACTCAAAACAAACACTAAACCAACTCTAATAGAGTGGTGCACAAACAACCCTAAGGTTTTAAACACAAAGACTCAATATACTGAATAAGACTCTGTTCTTCGTATCTCATGAATAGCAGCAACATCTCTCCTTATATAGCCTTCAGTTCAGCAGCATAAAATAAATTCCAATCTTCTGAAATTGATTTGTTACTGATTTATGAATGGCTAAGATAATTCTGCAATGTATCTTTGAAAGATTACATCAGTAAAATACGTGTTTTCATAAAAACAAACCAAATCTTCATTAAATCTTCTCCAAATCAACCAGCATTCTAGAAGCAATATGCGAGGATAAATCCTTGATAAATCTCGCCAAGATTCATGCAGAAATAACTTGCAAAAATGCAGCTTCTGGAGAAGTCAACAAAAGTCAACTCTGGTACAGTGCGTCTGATGCTTCAGACTCTCATTTCAGCTTCTGAAGAAACTTTCAGCTTCTGAAGGAATTTTCAGCTTCTGAACAGCTTCAAATCAAAAACCTTGCAACTGAAGACTTGTTCTAAACATGGAGATGCTTCTATTCAACACATTGGATTTGCCAAAATATGCAGCCAACACCAAAATACTCAACAATCTTTTACTTACTAATCATCCACTTGAATCACATGCGACGGGTCATACACATACTTCTGTTGGTGTAAGCCCTAGAGGCCAATAATTTATGTTAAACTTTTATATGTATCATGACTTTTATTATGAATAAAATATGGCGTTCTTTATTACACTTGTTATAAGATAAATAAAGTCCCTAGAATAGTTGGTTCATGTGATGGAATATTAAGTGTGACTTAATCATGAGATTACATCAACGAAAGAACACTATTCTTAAAGGTATCCGTAGTCAAGCTTTAATATGAATTAGGATAATAATAAAGCGTGGAGACTATTATGTATGTAGACTGATGACCATATCTCATGGGTCATGAATATGAGATATTAAGTCTATACATAGGTATAAGTATTAGGAGTAATATTTATACTGGATTGACCCATCGTGAGAATACTACATAGTATGTTATGAAATCGTCATAAGTTATTCTCACAATGATAATAGTGTATATCACTCTTAGACCTGAAACCACTGTGATCCCTAGATGTGGACTCAAGTGTTTTATTGCCATTCAAACGTTATCTGTAACAAGATAACTATAACGTTGGTTAATGGGCACTCGACGAATCATGCTGAGGGACATGAGTGTCCTAGATGGGATTTGTCCCTCCTTCATAACAGGAGATATATCTTTAGGCCTCTTGATGAAATATGACTGGAAAAATGCATGGCCATGCCGAATTAAGTCAATATGAGATATTGGACTTATTCGTTGTTCAGTATATTTCGGGATCAAGAAATATAAATATTGAGCTAAGCAAGGGTGACGTAATCTATGCCTTGTGTTCAATAAAGATATCAGGACAAAGGAGTAATCGTACACATAGATATTATCATGGAAAAGGTTTCGTCAGATCACTTGACATTCTTGTCACTTGGGTAGCAGTGATGTGTTGCTAGATACCGCTCACTGTTTATAATATTAAATATGGGATTTAATATTATTGCCAACGTTACAAGAACCTATAGGGTCACCCACAATAGAACGGTAAAAAGGAGAAATATAAGTAATACTTATATGATGGGGTGCGTTTAGCAATTGACGCTAATTAGTTAGCGGAAGCTGATGGGTTAATGGGCTTATGGAAGCTCAAGCTGATTTTGTGCAGCAAGGAGCTCTATAAATAGAAGCTCTAGTGCTGAAATCAAAGTGTGCTTTTTCGTGTAACCCTAAAGGCGAAAACGAATCCCCACTTCTCTCCCTAACCTCTGATCGCTTGGCTAGCACCGGGAACCAGAGGAAGTCGTTCGTGTGGACGAGTAGAGGCTTGGCTTGCTTGCTTAGCTGTGATCAAAGAAACTGTTTCTGCACTACAAGAGGTAACAACTCTATCACTGATTCATTTGATATTCGTAATGATCCAAGGAAAGGAAATCAAAAATTTTAAACTTCCGCTGCACTTGTATGTCGATTTCCCTTCAACTTCCTCAACTGAGACACATGAAACACATCATGAAGATTCGACAACGATGGTGGTAACGCAATCCGATACGCTACTACTTCAACCCTCTCTGCAATCTGATAAGGACCAACAAAACACGGCGTCAACTTCTTCGACTTCAAAGCTCTACCAACACCGGTAACAAGATTAACCCTAAAAAACACATGATCACCAACTTGGAATTCTAACCTTTTCCGTAGTCTGTTGAACTACCTCTAGTCCAATCATTGCACTCTCACATGACTCAAATCAACACAGCGGTGTTCTACACCTCCGACCGTACAACACTTCGAAAGGTGCCATACCGATACTCGAATGAAAACTATTGTTGTAAGTAAATTCAACCAACGGTAAACATTCACTCCAACTTACTCCTTGTTCCAACACACAAGCTCTCAATAAATATTCCAAAGACTAAATAGTCCTCTCCGACTGACCATCAGTTTGAGGATGGTAAGCAGAACTCATTCTGAACTTCGTTCCCAAAGCTTCTTGCAAACTTCACCAAAACTTTGACGTAAACCTCGGGTCTTGGTCCGACACAATGCTAGAGGAAACACCATGTAATTTGATAATCTGGTCAATGTAGATCTCTGCCAACTTCTCCAAAGACATACTTAACTTGATGGAAATAAAATATGCTGACTTCATCAACCGATCTACAATTACCCAAATCGTATCACTGCCCTTCACAGTCTTCGGCAAACCACTCACAAAATCCATCGAGATACTATCCCACTTCCACTCTGGAACAAACAACGGTTGCAACATTCCTCCTGGCTTCTGATGCTCAATCTTAGACTTCTGGCACACCAAACAAGCATAAACAAACTCTGCAACATACTTCTTCATTTCTGGCCACCAGAACAACTTCTTCAGATCCTGATACATCTTCGTCGCTCCGGGGTGAATACTCAAACTACTATGATGACCTTCATCTAGAATCTTACTCTTAAGCTCAGGTACATCTGGTACACAAACTCTATCTCGGAACCTCAAAACTCCTCTCTCATCCAATATGAAGTCACCTCATTTTCCTTGATTAACCAAAACCAATCGGTCTACAAGCTCCAAGTCTACCTTCTGACATTCTCTGATCTCTTCCAAAATATTACTCGTCAGCTTCAACATACACAACTTCACACCACTAGGCATCAACTCACTCACCAAGCTCAAATCTCTGAACTGCTCAACCAACTCCAACTCCTTAACCACGAGCGCCGACATGTGCAAAGACTTCCTACTTAACGCATCTGCCACCACATTCGCCTTGCCTGGATGATAACTTAACTCAAAATCATAATCCTTCAAAAATTCCATCCAACGCCTTTGCCTCATATTCAACTTCTTCTGGTCGAACAAATACTTCAAACTCTTGTGATCGTTGAACACTTCAAACCTCAAACCAAACATATAGTGCCTCCAAATCTTAAGCGCAAACACCACCGCTGCCAATTCCAAATCATGGGTCGGGTAATTCCTCTTATGTATCTTCAACTGCCTGGAAGCATACACTACAACCTTTCCATTCTGCATAAGCACACCGCCCAATCCCATCTTAGAAGCATCACAATACACAACAAACGATTCAGTCACATTCGGCAAAACCAAAACAGGTGCTGACGTCAACCTCTTCTTCAGCTCTTGAAAACTCTCTTCACACTTAGCATTCCAAACAAAAGCTTGACCCTTCCGAGTTAACTGCGTCAACGGCAACACCAACTTAGAGAACCCTTCAATGAACCTCCTATAGTAACCAACCAAACCCAAGAAGCTTCTAATCTCAAAAAATAACTTAGGAACTTCCCAATGCAACACAACTTATACCTTAGACAGATCAACCACAATTCCACCCCTCGAAATCACGTGACCAAGGAAACTCACTTCCTGCAACTGCAACCAAAACTCACACTTCGACATCTTAGCATACAACTTCCTATCATTCAAGGTCTGCAACACAACTCTAAGATGCTCTGCATGCTCTTCCTCAGACTTTGAATACACTAATATATCCTCAAATAAGGATGTAAAATCATATTTATATATTCCATAAATACGCCTGGCACATTAGACACACCAAATGGCATTATAGAATACTTGTAGTGACCATACCTCGTTCGAAAACACCTCCAGAAACTTATTCACAACTGGCACTCTGCTACTTTCCTTCTCATTTTCCACCTTCAAAGAAGCGAACATCACAAACAGCTGAGACTCCCCATCTAATGATGCCTCCACTTGACTTGCAGTAAAAAACTGACTCCTAACGCGCTCCACCAGACTAGAGAAAGTTACACTCTTGGTTAAACAATTAATGTTAACACCAAAAGCTAACAACCAATCCATCCCAAAAATAACATCCATATGCTCCAAAGGCAAACCTACCAAATCCAATCTAAAATCTACGTCACCAAAATTCATAAGACAACCAACATACACCAAGGAAGTGGTCACCGAGCCATCAGCTGGTGTATCAATGACCATTCCCCTCAACATAGGAGACATCACAAGATTCAAACGCTTAGCACAGTCAAGAGAAATAAATGAATGAGTCACACCAGTATCAATGATAGCAAGCAAAGAAGTGTTGTTAATAAAACATATACCTCTGATCAGGTTGTCTGGCTCCGCCCCCTCCTCCATACTCAAGGCAAAAAATTTCCCACTAGCTTTCTCTTTCTTCGGCTTGGTACACTTGGTAATAATGTGACCCACCTCTCCACAGTTGAAACAAACAATCTCCTTATTCTTACATTCAAAAACACGATGTCCAGATTTACCGCACTTGTAGCAAACCACATAAGTACTCTTGCAATCAGTTGCCTTATGTCTAGGTCCTCCACACTTGTAACACTTCAAATCACCTCCACCACTAGCACTCTTCTTACCCTTATCCCCTCCATAAGGCTTTCCACGGTCATTTCCTTTTCCTTTCTTCTCATTCAAACTCTTGTAGTAATTTGACTTAGCTCTGCTGTCTTCATCAAGAATACGACACTTATTCACCAAGGCAGAAAACACTCTAATCTCCTGATAACCAATCAGCATCTTGATCTCGGGACGAAGACCACTCTCAAACTTAATGCACTTCGACACCTCCGCTCCAAAAGCAATATAATGCGGGCATAAATGAGAAAGGCTCTCAAATTTTGCCACATAATCTGCAACAGACATGTTCCATTGCTTAAGCTCCAAAAACTCTATCTCCTTCTTGCTTATGACATCTGGCGGAAAATACTTCCCAACAAACTCCTCCTTGAAGACCCCCCAAGAGATCTCCACTCCACCAGCCTCCATCCTCAGCTTGGCATTCAACCACCAAAACTCTGCTTCCTCAGCAAGCATGTGAAGGTGAGAAAAACACAAGAAGGGGGGGCGTTGAATTGTGTTGGCTTTTTCTTTTCTTTCTCAAAAACTTTGGTTAGTTCAGAATCAGATGTTGATCATATTCTGAAACTATTTCAGAGTTGTTTAGCAGCAGATAAAGAGTAAATGAGAGAGAGAGACACACAAGCAGTATATCCTGGTTCCTTCCACAATCCGGAAGTAGTCCAGTCCCCTTGTCACTTACAAGAGATTTTCACTATAATCACAAAGATTACAGTTGCTCAAGCACAAAACAAGAGACTTTCAATGCTCAAACACAAAGTAAGAGACTTTATATGCTCTAACACAAAGTAAGAGACTTCATATGTTGTAACACAAAGTAAGAGACTTCCTTGCTCAAACACCAAGTAAGAGACTTCCCTGCTCAGACACACAGTCTAAGACTTCCTTGCTCAAACACAAAGTATGAGGCTTCCTTGCTTAAACACACAGTCTAAGACTTTCTTGCTCAAACACAAAGTATGAGACTTCTAGTTGCTCAAGCACGCAGGCAAGAGGCTTTTAATCAAACAGAATTACAAAGAATATGTTTGAGTTGAACACTTGATATACTATCAGTGGTGTTCACAAAATACAATTTAGATTAAGACTCTCTACTTAAGAAATTCTAAGATAATAAGTTTGTAAGAATTTCTAAGTGTTTTTGATGACTGTCACGTAAAACAGAGCATGTGTTTTTCTAGAACAGAGTCTTGTTCTTCTTCTTCCAATCTTCAATCCTTTATAGAGAATTAAAGAGTTGTTGAGAAGAGCCATGTCATCAAATAGAGCCGTTGCAAATGAAGCTCATCCAACATTAATTCCTTCTGTTCTCGTGTGCACACAGAAAACAGAGCATTAACGTTTTTCAAATTGTTTCCTTAAAAGCTGGAGAATGTTTCGTACAGGGTGACAACTGTTCCATTGAGCTGTTCTGACAGTACAATACTTTACTGTTGACAATTGCAAACGTTCACTGCTGAATCTCAGACTTCAGAAGCTTCTCTTCAGAAGCTGGCTTCAGGCACTGTTCATCAGAAGCTGCCTTCAGACGCAGTTCTTCAGAAGCTGGCATCAGACACTGTTCATCAGAAGCACTTCTTCAGAACCTGGTCTTCAGATGCACTGTTCATCAGACGCTGCCTTCAGAAGTTGGTCTTCAGAAGCTGCTTCAGACGCTGTCTTCAGAAGCTGCTTCAGACGCTGATTTTCTTTATTCTTGCAACATAAGCTTCTATAATTTCCTTCTTGCTCTTAACTTGTTCTTTCATAACCAATGTTAGATACCAATCTTTAAGTACATGGTTCTGCACACTAGAATCAAGTATTAGCACATCCAATTTTCTTTTTAACACTTTGTTATCATCAAAACCTGGACCGTAGATCTCACCATTTAGGACTTAAGATCCTAAAGACAAGCGTGTGAACCCTTGAAATGAGGCTGAGCGCCCTCCAGGAGGGCGCGGGGCCCACTTTACATTCATAAATAACCCCAGGTGACCTTCCTAAAGGACACCCTCTGGCGGCGCCCTCAGCACCTTACGGGGGCGCCCTAGTCATGGTTTTGGCCCTTTACGATTTGGGCCCAAAACCATGACCGGGTAGGCCCAAATCAAGGCTACAAATAGTAACCTTGGGATCATTCCCAAGGCATGACCTAAACAGAACTCGGAAACCCTAGTTTTCATACATTGTACTCACAGCTAGTACAGTTGGCGCCCACCGTGGGGCTACGGTAAAACTAACCTAGCCACCGTCTCCGAAAGAAAGGCAGTTGATCCACGGCCCCTGAAAGTCACCAGGACGCCGTGAATCCACCGTAATTCTCAGGAGCAACCTTAGTACCTTCAAATCCGCCGCGATTCAACCCTAAATCTACCCCTGTCTTTCATCAAACATTCAACCCATTCCTTGTTCAAAACATCAATCCTCCCCCTGAGATTCACGATCCTGACCGTTAACCTTCAGTCACCAGCTTTAAGCCTTCATAACCGACCCAACACAACCATCATCGTCGCTGTCGATGGCGGACCCAGCAGCCCTAGAAGCCTTACAGCAACAAATCTAGCAGCTTCGCGACCACAACGAAGCTCTGCAAGCGACAATGGAGACAATCCAGCAGCAACAACACGCCGAGGGGAACGGATTCCAGTAGGATGAGTCGGTAGATCCAGATCCACAACCTCTCTCCGCTAAAGTCTGGAACGCGCCGGTACCAGAAAACTTCAAGCCGCCCTCACTTTCGTCTTTTGACGGAAAGAGCGATCTGGTAGAACACGTAACAGCTTTCAACACCCAGATGGCCATCATCGACGCTGTTGACTCCCTAAAATGTAAGCTACTGGCAGGGACCCTCAAAGACGCCGCCCTCAGGTGGTACATGAACTTGCCTCGTTTCTCAGTCGTCAGTTACCAGGACATGACGCACAAATTAACACACCAGTTTTTAGCCAGTCGCCACCGCAAGGTGTCATCTACCAGCCTGTTTAACATCCGCCAAGGGCCGAATGAGACCCTCCGTGAGTATCTTGCAAGATATAACGACGCCACAATTAAAGTCGTGAACCCGAACCATGAGCTCTTTGTGGGAGCTTTCCAAAATGGCCTCCGTGCTGGACAATTCAACGAATCGCTGGCGCAGAAACCGGCCGATTCCATGGAGGAAATCATGTCCAGGGCAGAATGTTACATAAAAGGAGAAGAGAGCAACGCTGAAAAGAAAGCAAGGGATTCCAGGGAGCGTGCTCCCTACGGCTATGACCATCGCCGCAACTATTACCCACCCAGCAACAGAGACAGAGCGCCATACAAGCGCCACGTCCAGGATAGGCGCGCACCCCTGCCAGAATCCTTCACGGCCCTCAACACCCGCCGTGAACAAATCTGGAGAGATGTTTACCATTCTAGAATCATCCCCGAGCCTCCACCACCGAGAGGAAACATCATGGGAAGCGACAAGGAAGCCTGGTGTAAGTATCACCGCATTAAAGGACATACCACAGATGATTGCATCCACCTGAAAAGAGAGATTGAGAAGTTGATTCAGAACGGCAGGTTAAGAGGATATGTGAAGGAAAGCAGAGAGGCAGACATGCGTCCCCCCGAAGACCCCCAAAGGGAGAAAGATGTGGCGAAGGACGGTGAACGCCACACCTTGAACACCATATCCGGCGGCTTCGCAGGAGGAGGGGAGTCCAACACCTCTCGGAAGAAGTATGTGAGGCAGGTAATGTTGCTCGATGACCACGCCAGGAGGGAGCCAGAGCGCCAAACGGATGTCACTTTCTCAAGTGAAGACCGCAGAGGAGTGATCCCCCACGATGACGATCCCATGGTCATTACAGTGCAAATCTTCAATTGGGATGTCAAGAGGGTGTTAATTGATCCCGGCAGCTCTGCAGACATCCTTTATTATTCTGCTTTCGAGAGAATGGGACTTGACGAGGACCAGTTGCAGCCCTTCAAAGGAATACTGGCCGGCTTCACAGGGGAGCAAGTGCACGTTCGGGGATACATCACATTAAAGACAACATTCGGTACATGTAACAACGCCAAAACCATCAGGATTAGGTATTTGGTAGTCAACTCACCCTGTTCTTACAACATCATCATTGGCCGCCCGGCCTTCAACGTCCTTGACGCCTATCTTTCCACCAAGTTCCTCATTATGAAGTATCCGCTGGACAATGGACAGGTTGGCGCTATCAGAGCAGACCAGAAAAATGCGCGAAAATGTTACCACAACAGTTTGAAGCTGCAAAAAGAGAAAAAGGAAACAGCAACCTGAAAGCACATCAAGTGAACTTCATTAGCGCAAACCTAGAAGAAGAGTTTCATCAAGAGCGCATAGGGACAGCAAGAGGTCCAAAGGAAAGGACGATTGACGAAGAGGTAATCAGTAACAAAAGCCTATCCCTCAAAGAGAAGGGGCCTGATGTGAAGAACAATCCGTTGCCAGGTTATAAAAACCCAAGTGTCAATGCTGTGGAAGAGGATGCGGACTTCGGCGAGATCAAGAAGGTTGAGGAAATAAGTACTCCTTTGTTGATACTCCATTCAAAGCCAGCCAACGCAAGTGTCAATGCTGTGGAAGAGGATGCGGACTTCGGCGAGATCAAGAAGGTTGAGGAAATAAGTACTCCTTTGTTGATACTCCATTCAAAGCAAGCCAACCCAAGTATCAATGCTGTGGAAGAGGATGCGGACTTCGGCGAGGTCAAGAGGGTTTAGGAAATAAGTACTCCTTTGTTGATACTCCATGCAGAACTAGCCGAATACGGTTTGATTAAAAAACTGAGAGCAAAGCAGGAAGAAACTCGCCACAACAACTCAAAGGCGAGCTAGAGGGTCAACAAAGCCACTTTAATTTTTACTATTTTTATCTTATATATTGCGACATCTTTGTACAACCTTATAGTGAAGGAGTAAGGGGCACTCTTTTCCCCCCGCAGTAATGGGGGTTTTAATGACGCCCCGCTTTTTTATTGCTATCATATATATATATATATATATATATATATATATATATATTACATGTTTATCTTATTTTCATTGCCCGTAGCAGATCACCAACGCAGAACCCTAAATGAGTTCGCCATCTGACACGTGAACCCCAATGGGGTTGCCACCTAATTCCTTAACCCTAAGACAGGGCTCTAAGACGTCGTGAGCTGAAAATGAAATCGCCGCCTAATTCCTTAACCCCAATGAGGGCTCTAAGACGTCGCGAGCCGAAAATGAAATCGCCGCCTAATTCCTTAACCCCAATGAGTGCTCTAAGACGTCGCGAGCCGAAAATGAAATCGCCACCTAATTCCTTAACCCCAATGAGGGCTCTAAGACGTCGTGAGCCAAAAATGAGATCGCCGCTTAATTCCTTAACCCCAATGAGGGCTGTAAGACGTCGCGAGCCGAAAATGAGATCGCCGCCTAATTCCTCAACCCCAATGAGGGCTCTAAGACGTCGCGAGCTGAAAATGAGATCGCCGCCTAATTCCTTAACCCCAATGTGGGCTCTAAGACGTCGCGAGCCGAAAATGAGATCGCCGCCTAATTCCTTAACCCCAATGAGGGCTCTAAGACGTCGCGAGCCGAAAACGAGATCGTCGCCTAGTTCCTCAACCCTTTAAAAGGAACCCTAAAGCATCAGGCGCTAAAAGAAACAAACCCACAATTCTCAACATTATTATAAAATAAACGTGATCACCACCCGGGAAGGGCCTTCCAAAATGCAAAAATTTGAAGAGAAAAGGAACAAACGAAAAGCTTAAAAGAGAACGATGCGTCATTAATACAAATTCAAGAAGAATACTGAGTGTAAAGGAAATTAAATTACAACAAACAAAATTAGGGTTCGTCCACTAGGACGCCATCTACAATAATTTTAAAAGGATCAAGGGCGGAAATATCGACGCCAGGATGGAGAAGGGCAACTTGAGCCTTGGCCCTTTCAAAGCCAGCATCGAAATTCAGAGCCAGCTCGCCCTTCGCTTCGGAAAACTCAGCCTTAAGCTGATCCTCCCTTTCTGCTCCAGCCGCGACATCGTTTTGGAGCTTAGCAATGACCCCGTCCTTTCCAGCAAGATCCGCTGCATAACCAAGCTTCAAATCGGAGATGCGTTTATCACATTAAAGCTTCACCGCCTCCCTGGCCTCTTGCACTTCTTTCTCCCTCGCATTCCTGGCTTCCTCCACCTCTTTCTCCAACGCCCTCACCGTAGCTTGGAGAGCCTCCTCATCCTGCACCACTTCCTCATACTTCCGATCCACCGAGTCTAAAAGCATTATAGTCCGCAAACAATGGACTCCCATATCCCTCGTCATGAAGGGCACAGCGCCCTGGTTTCCCGCCTCTGCGTCTTCTGGACTGAAAACCAGCCTCTCCTTGACGTAGGCGCCATAGTCAAAGCCTTTATCCCAGAAAGATGGCACTGACCTGCTGGTTTTGATGGCACTAATCGAGGAAGGAGAAGGTGTTTTTTTTCCTTTTTTCTCCGCCGCCGCCTTTCCTTTATCATCTTTCCTGGGCGACGCCTTATCATGCGTAGCCGCTGTGAGGTTCTCAGCTTAAAACTCGGGCGGATGATCAGCTTTTCTCTTCGGCTTGTGGGTAATAAGTCCCGCGGGATCAGTGGTCGCCATCCCCTCAGCAGCCTTTTTAGCCTTCATTTCTTCGAGATATCTTTTCCTCTCCGCCGTAGTCATGGGTGTGCGCACCTCGTTTTTAAAAAACGCGCAATCCTCCGAGGACGTCCGCGAACGCTCGGAGGGCCTTGTGAAGTCGCCACCAAAGTTTTTGTGTAAAGGGAACATTGATAAACCCTTAAGTTTTTTGTTTGAAGGGAAACGATAATAAAACCCTTGACGATGAGGAAAAGGACTGGTCATCGCAACCATTGTCGGGTTCGGGAGTCGGTTACGCAAGGGGAAGGTATTAGCACCCCTCACGTCCGTTGTACTCAACAGGAACCTTCTATTTGGCTAAAGCTTAAATTTTTTTTAAATGTTTTGCGCGCATGCTTATCTATGTCAAAGGAAAATATACTAAAAAGGGGGGAGAAAGAGATGAAAACAAACGAAAGGGAAAAAGAAAGTTTTTCTATTATTGCGCTTGACAAGATGTCGATCTTGCTCCTACGTATCTCCCGGTAGTCGGAGAATTCAAAGCGTACGTAGTTCTTTGGTAGAAAAACGTACATATGTTGGTTAATTTTAAATGGACGATGTTTTAGCCGTATTCTTGCGATTAAATGTAGCTTGTATGCTCGCGTATGGGAGACTTAAGCGTATTAGCTTGTATGCTCGCGCATGGGAGGCTTAAGCGTTTGTTTACGAATCGCGCTTTAGAATAGGTAAAACATGTCCGTTGGGTAAGAGGGTTTGATTTGGTCGCGTTGGGACCAAAAGAGGTGCAATGGACTCAAATGAGTCGATCATTGACCGGGGTGACTCAAACGAGTCGGGGGGATTGAATCTAATGGCCACGGGGGACCAAAAGGTTCGGATTGACCACAAGGGGCCAAGATTTGGTTTGGTATGGTCGGATACGTTGAAAAAGGAATGACGATTGTCCGAACGACGAGACATACGTCACGCATTCGTACAATCGGGGCAATGGAGAGACATACGTCACACCATCCCTTTTTCATTCAAGTTTTTGGTTGAATCTCTTTAAAAATCCCAAAGTTTATCAAAATATTTGGTTTGAAACCCAAAATGAAAAGGTTCTGACAATTTTGTTAGAAAACGCACAAGTTCGGCTCGTTTTGCGAACGGTTTTAAAAAGCGAACAAATTCAGCGTATGTTCACATTTGAGTTTTGAAAATCATGAACAAAGTTTATTGTTCAAGTTTTAATTTGAAAGTGATGAACATAGCTTGTTTGTTCAAGTTGTTTTGAGGGTTTGTGGACATAACTTGTTTTGCAAGTTATTCAACAAAGTGTTACCCGAACTTGCGAATTTTCCAATATTATGCAAAATCCTTGACATGGTTTGGATACAATGAATTTTAAAAATCCTAGGTTCTGAGCTCTTGGGCTAGAACCTCAAAAATTGCCATTTGGGCACCTAAACTCAGATTCTGAGTTCTGTCATGGTCGCTCTGCGACCATGACTTCGCACTGCGAACAATGCGAATTTTTGAGTTCAGAAGCTGTTTCTGAACTGTTGTTCAGAAACAACTTCTGAAAACACTCAGGACCTTTTAGGTGAGTGAAAAGATTTGAGTTTTTGCAATGAAAAGGGCTGGACAAACCAGTTTTGATGTTTTGAAAACCTTGGGATTTCTTTTGAAATTCAAAAGGGGTTTTTTAGAACAAAGAGGTTTTGAACCAAAATTGCTATGCAAGCACAATTGTAAACGCAAAACAAAGGCTTAGAAACTTACAGAGATCCTTAGCAAAGCTCCAGCTGCAATGGATTTGAATTGGTTGAAGGTTCTTGCAAAGGTTTTTTTTGAATATTGGATATGAACTTTGAACTTGGCAAAGCTTTGTGTTTGATTGGTTTTCTCTGGTGTTTGAGTAGTGTTTCTTTGTGGGTAATTGCTCTTTGAATGCTGTATTTTTTGCTCAATTCATGCTGCATTACATCTTGCCTTGCATCTCTATTTATAGGCCAAAATGCAATCTCAAGTAATGATGAAAATCCAATAGGACCTAGCTGATTTGTGGGCTAAATTCAGGCTATTTGGCTTTGCATTTAATGCTAATGGATAGAGGCAGCCTTGCCTTGTGCCAAGGGTTAAAGGTTTGACTGATTTCAGCCACAAAATCAAAGGTCTTTGGATAGAAATGATGATAAACATGGCTGGATTGCAATTGGCCAAGCTTGGGGATCAATCCTTGCAATCTCAATGGTTGATCAATAAAAACGTGCACTGTGATGTGTAGAGATTGGGGGATGCAAAAGGCTATATGTGGCTGGTGTGAGAGGTGAAAAGTTGCTGCAAAAATAGGGTAGGCAATCATGGCTTTTTCAAGTGAAAAACCAGCTGGGTTTGACTGGTTTTGGGAGAGCAAGCAGGAAGAAAGTCTTCAAGCAGGTGGCTAGCAACCTTGGGGTGGTTAACAGGTCACTTGGGAGGGACAAGAGCTGCCCAAGGGCAAGCCCACTTGCTTGTCACATGCTAGGTTGGAAGAAAAAGCTTCCTACCTTGGCATTAATGGCAAGTCTCTCAATTCTAGTTTTGCTTGGCCCAATTAGCCATGAATGCTGATTAAAATAAATATGTAAATGATGTGCAACAAAATCTGGAATTAAATCAAAGAAACCAAAAATCTGCAGAAAAATCGCAGACTTCGCAGTGCGAAGTGAGCTTCGCAGTGCGAAGTCATCATTTTTAAAATGTTGACTTTTTGTTGACTTTGGTTGACTTTGACTTTTTTCCTCTCTTTGATTTTTTTTTATTTTTTTTGTTTTAAAAGGCTTAGGACAAAATTGGGGTACTACAATGGGCGCCATATCCTCTACAGAAAATAAAGCAGAAAAGTTAAGAAGACAAGAAAATAGAAAAGCAAAATATAGGCACAAATAAAAATTTGACTCACGTAAGTACTCGTCTAAGCTATCTACATCCCCTTCCCTATTCAATAACTCCCGGATGTTCATATGCAACATTTTGTCCAAAAAACAGACGACGCCCTGGTCGTATGCATCCAGCTTCTCATAGTCAAACCCCATGATAGACGCCGGAGCGCTCGTCCAACATTTGGGAAACCTCCGCTTACCATCAACCCACACAGCAGCTGCCTCACAATCCTTTTGTCCCCGGGCCCGAAGGAACGTTTGTCTCCAGTTCTTGTAGTGAGAGGCGTAGGGCGGGAACAACCTTTTACCAGGATGCGCGCTGATGGACACCCAAGACTGCTTATCTACCCCCTTCGTGCCGTAAAACGTGAAGAAGGATCCAACTGAGGGTTGGAAACCCAACCCCTCGTATAAAATCTCAAAAGCGCGTATAAACGCCCAGCTGTTCGGCTGCAGCTGAGAAGGCGCCACATTTAGACAATTGAGTACGTCAACTTCAAAGGGCGTGAAGGGATACTTCACCCCTAGATCCTTAAAAACTGCCGTGTACTTATGAAACATCTCACTCTTCATGCTCTTCGGCCTTTGTGCGCACACTTTCTCACCTGGGCGACAAGATTCCAAGACCACGTCCTCCTCAAATCCCGTAGAGGACACGTGCAGCTTACTCTGAAAAAACGCCACTCGCTGGGAGTCCATGTACACGGACTCCAAACGAAGCACCTCGTCGGCGAAACTCTCTTGTTCTGAACCACTAGAAGACGCCATGTAACAAATTCCTTTCCTACAGAACGGACCTGGGCGAACAGAATGAATAATAGAGTCAGATGAATTCCCACTACCACTCCCTCCTTCACCCTCGTCCGAATCACTCGAAAACTCCGTCAAAAGGGAGTGGCCGTAATAGGCCTTATCAAACACCACCCAATCAATGGTTCCATCTTACCGCTTCACATACCTAACACTTTCCCTCCACAACCTACACCTCTCCTCCGAATTAGCTGGGGATAGCTCCCTACCCGCCTCATCGCACTCCCTAATTACCACCATACTACCGATTTAAAGTAAAAAAGAACGAGATCGAATAGGGTTACCTGGATCTAGACAAGTGAAGGCCTTAAGAACGAACGCGGGCTCCGAACGATTCGTAAACAGCAGGCGCAGCGATCCACAAAGATTGTAACCGCTTGAACGATTAAAAACGATTTGGAAGAGAAAGACGGAGGTAAAAGAAAGGGAAAGGACAAAAGAAATCTGAAAGTAGGAGGAAAAGTAGATCCGTTTCAGTTTAAAGTAAAAAAAGCCTGGGAAAACGCGCAGATGACATCACTTAAGTTGACACGATTTCCGAAAGCCGTTGCGATGCGAACACGTCAGCGAGAGCGAACGGTCGCCTCATGTCAGCCATCGGATCCTACTAAGGCGCGCCCTTAAAGGGACCGTTTCTACACGTAGTTTAATCACTTCGCCTTTTACCAAGACTCGAGCTTGTTGGGCTAATATGAATACTCTTGTTGGGCTAGCGCCCATACTCTCGCTGGAATAGCGCCCATTAAGGCACTCAAAACAGAAACATGGAGCTAGTACCCATGTTGGGCTAGTACCCATGCAGGGTTAAACACCCATGTTGGGCTAGCACCCATCGTGGGCGAGTACCCATGTTGGATCAGCAGCCTTGTTGGGCTAGCACCCATCGTGGGCGAGAGTCCATGATTGGGCTAGCACCCATCGTGGGCGAGCGTCCATGATTGGGCAAGCAGCCTTGTTGGGCTAGTACTCATAAAATTTTTTCATATAGCTTCGTGACTAGTAAGCCACTCTTGCTAGGCAAAAGGTTATAGGCAAATTCCCCCGTAAACAGTCTAATCACTTCGCCTTGTACCAAGACTCGTGCTTTTTGGGCTGTGGACCGTAGATCTCACCATTTAGGACTTAAGATCCTAAAGACAAGGGTGTGAACCCTTGAAATGAGGCTGAGCGCCCTCCAGGAGGGCGTGGGGCCCACTTTACATTCATAAATAACCCCAGGTGACCTTCCTAAAGGACACCCTCTGGGGGCGCCCTCAGCAGCTTACGGGGGCGCCCTAGTCATGGTTTTGGCCCTTTACGATTTGGGCCTAAAACCATGACCGGGTAGGCCCAAATCAAGGCTACAAATAGTAACCTTGGGATCATTCCCAAGGCATGACCTAAATAGAACTCAGAAACCCTAGTTTTCATACATTGTACTCACAGCTAGTACAAAACCCAAAAGAGAGTTGTTCATACATTTTGTTCCAACAATCTCCCCCTTTTTGATGATGACAAACATAAGTATTAATAGAAAATTGTTGTTAATTTAATTAACAAGTTGACTTCAGGGTCTGAGGTTTGTAAGCTCCCCCTTGAGTCTGATAATCCACAAGGTGAGGTTTGTAAGCTCCCCCTGAGTCTTATCCAAGTTAATTAAATTCCATTTAAATCAACAGATGAAAAATCAAAGTGTAAATACATTCAGAATTTAAATAACAAACTGACTTCAGGGTTTAAGGTTTGTAAGCTCCCCCTAAGTCTGATAATTCACAAGGTGAGGTTTGTAAGCTCCCCTTGAGTTTTATCCAAGTTATTTAAATTCAGTTTAATTCACAGAATTGAAAATTCAGTTCATCTCACATAATTTAATTCAGAGGCTAAGAGATTAAAAGCTGTTCTCATAAGTTAATTAATTATTAGAAATTAACTTATATTCTGAGCTCAGAGCCTGAAATACTTGTTACTTTTACTCCCCCTTTTGTCATCAACAAAAAGAAAATTCAAGAATTTTTTAAGAGAGTTAAAATGTGAGATAAAATGTTCAGAGCATTTTTGTTCAGTACCACTGAACTGTTACAGAAACAATTGTTCAGAACATTTTGTTCAGTACTGCTGAACTGTTACAGAACCAATTGTTCAGAACATTTTGTTCAGTACTGCTGAACTGTTTCAGACAGAATTGTTTGAGAGTTTTTAAACTGGGTCTGAAAATCTGAACACATAAGATGAAAACTGAAAACTGTGTTTTGAGTGTGTTTGTTAAAACTTTTCAGAAACAGAAAAACATTTAAACACACTGCACATTGATGACTTTAGGAGGGTGCAAAGTACAGCTTTCAAGGCTTAATTCATCACAGCCCTGCAGTTATAATTTATCAGATTCTGACCATGTGTTTTAAACAACAGTTCAGATTCACTCTCATTAGTGGGCCATGTGTAAAGTGTCCACTTATGATGAGTTTTATCAGAAGTTCAAAAATCAACAGATTCTGAAACTCAGACTCTGATGTTTTCAGAGGCTTAACTTTCTTCAGACTCTCAAAGTGAGTGTCTGTTAAGTCTTAGCTTTTGAGGAACTTCAGATTCTCAGTTTCTATTCAGAGTCAAGCAATTTTTTTTCAGAGATAACAAGCATGTTCAATAAAATGATGAAATGCATGTTCAGAGATGAAATGCAGTTTCTATTCAGTTTCTATTCTGAACATAGTCTCTAATAAAATGATTTTTAATTTAAAATGCTTGGCTATTGAATGTAGAATTGGATTTTTAGACAAACAGATTGCAGCAGAATTATCACAAAGAAGGTTATGCTATTTTCAAGAATCTGATAGTCTTTCACATTGGTGTAGAAGCTGTTAAGTATAACAGAGAACAATCATACCTCTGTAGAGCTTCTGATCTACCTCTCCTTGTTCAATCAGGTTGTTTCTGAACACCCATTTTTGTTCCAGCAATGTTCTTGATTGGCTTCAAGAGAAGTGTCAGCTAGCTCAGTACCAATGATCCAGCCTTTGTGGTTTCCTCCAGATTCCACAGTTCCTCCCTCTTTCATGGTCAGGGTTTGGAACATAGACTTTCCTTCTGTCATGTAATGCCAGCAGCCATTGCCCAGGCACCATGACTTCCCCTTTTGTTTGGTTCTTAATCATATCTGCAACAGAAATAATTTCAAACCTAGGTACCCATATGGGTCCTCTTGGGTTAGTTCTGAAAGGTTTAATCTTTTGTTGCACCTTATGTCTGGAGTTATAATACTCAGACTTGTTCAGATACCTTGGATGTGAATCCTTTAATCTTGAATAAGTCTTAGTATCAGACACTGAGTTCTTCAGAACCTGAGCTTTCAATAGTCTTGACTCAGACTTCTTCAGAACCTTAGACTTGAAGGTCTTTGGTTCTGAGCTTTTTAGAATCTGAACCTCTAAAGGCTTTGGTTCTGTTTTCTTCAGAACTTTGGACTTAAGAGTCTTTGATTCTAATTTGTTCAGAATCTTGGATTCAGAAGTAGTAGGTTCTGATTTGTTAAGAACTTCAGTTTTGCCTGCTCCTGACTCAAGGAAGTTTTTCAAACCTTTCTTAATACAATAAGAATAAGATGACAGATTGGCTTTCTTTTGTATCCTTTGTCTGACATTCTGAGATTTAAAAGGTTTTGTATAAACTGGTTTAGTATCTTTTGAAGATTTCATAAACACAACCTTTTTGAAATTAGAGTCTGAATTTTTCAGAGTTTGAGACTTGCTTGTCTTAGGTTCTGAAATCTTCAGACTTTGAACCTTTTCAGATTTAAAGTCTGTTTTCCTCATAGTCTTAGACTTAGAACCTTTTGGTTTAGATTTTGGCAAAGTTTTAAATTCTGCCTTTATCTTTCCCTTAGGTTCAGAAGTTTTGGATTCTGAGCAGTTCAGAACTTCAGAGTCAGCAGTCTCTGTTTCTGGTAAATTTTGTTTCTCAGAAATCTCAGATGCAGGTACAAAATACACCTTAGTACTTTTCATAATATCTTCAGAACAGGATGGTAGGTTTGTTTCTTTTGAAAAATTAAATGAATCATTTTTGAAACCAATACCTTCTCCTTTGTTTCTGCTGATATTATAAATCATAGAAGTAATCTTACTTCTGTTGATTCCAGTTAAGATAAAATCCTGAAATACAATTTCTTGTTCACTTGGAATTTTATCAGGTTTCTTATGAACCATTTCTCTGAGTTATTTAACTTCTTCATCAATCTCATTGATATGATTCTGAAGTTGAAGATTCTCATCAGCCAGCAAGTTATTTTTCTTTTTCAAAGATTTAAGTTGATTTAACTTGCTTCTGAGGTGGTTCATAAAATCCTTAACTGTATCAATAAGTTCAGAACGAGTGAGTTCAGAATATACCTCATCTTCAGAGTCTGAACCTGATTCTTCATCAGAAGATGTTGTAGCAATCAGAGCTAGGTTTGCTTCTTCTTCATCTTCATCTTAGACTCAGATTCATTGTCAAGCTCATCCCATGTAGCCATAAGACTTTTCCTGAATCTGTCTTTGAAGTTGCCTGACTTTGAGTTGGTCCTTCTGAATTTCTCCTTTGATTTGTCCTTTTGAAAATCTAGACAATCAACTATAAAGTGACCAGTTCTCTTGCAGTTGTAGCAACCATTCTGTTCTTCCTTCTTGGAACCATATCCTTTGAAGTTGCTGCTCCTGTTAGAAGATTTCTTTTGTCTCTTCATCAAGCACTTAATTCTTTTAGAAAGCCTTGCCAGCTCCTCAGCTTTTGAATCTTCTTCAGAACTTCCCACAGGAAATTCTTCATCAATTTAGAAGCTTTTAGAGCTTTTGAAGACTTTCCTTCGGATTTAAGTGCTATAGACTCATATTTACTAACAAGTTCATCTTTATTGAGTCCTAGTTCATGCACTTTGAGAGAGCTTATAAGATCTTCAATACGTAGAGTATTTAGATCTTTAGCTTCCTCAATAGCAGTCACTTTAGGTCTCCATTTAGATGGCAGACTTCTGAGGATCTTGTTCACATGATCAGTAGTGGAGTAACTCTTCTTCAAAATTTGAAGTTCAGAAACCAGAGTCTGAAATCTTGAGAACATAGTCTCAATATTTTCATCCTTCTTCATTCTGAACAACTCATACTACTGAACCAGAAGGTTTGCCTTTGCTTCTCTAACCTTCTTGTTTCCTTCATAGTTAGAGCAGAGAGAGGTGAAGATGGCTTTTGTTGTTGATTTATTACTCAGCTTCAAGTACTCATTGTGAGGTAGAGAATCCATAATGATACCTCTTACATTGTGATGCTTTTTGTAGATCTTTCTTTCAGCATCAGTAAGACCTCTTCTATTGATAGCTACTCCTTCTTCATCAACTGGTATAGTTATTCCATCTTCTATGATATCCCATAAGGAGTCATCAATTCCAATGATGTGGCTGTACATCTTGCTTTTCCACCAAGAAATTTCTCAGCATCACCAGTAAACATAAGAGGTTTATTGTGAGTGAGATTGCTTGTTATCTGTACCATAGTCACCACCACCACTTCTGGATGTGGATTCACCAGAAGGCATGTTTTTCAATACTTCCCAATAAACTCCTCCTTGAAGACCCCCCAAGAGATCTCCACTCCACCAGCCTCCATCCTCTGCTTGGCATTCAACCACCAAAACTCTGCTTCCTCAGCAAGCATGTGAAGGTGAGAAAAACACAAGAAGGGGGGTTGAATTGTGTTGGCTTTTTCTTTTCTTTCTCAAAAACTTTGGTTAGTTCAGAATCAGATGTTGATCAGATTCTGAAACTATTTCAGAGTTGTTTAGCAGCGGATAAAGAGTAAATGAGAGAGAGAGAGAGAGAGAGAGAGAGACAAGCAGTTTATCCTGGTTCCATCCACAATCCGGAAGTAGTCCTGTCCCGTTGTCACTTATAAGAGATTTTCACTATAATCACAAAGATTACAGTTGCTCAAGCACAAAGCAAGAGACTTCCAATGCTCAAACACAAAGTAAGAGACTTCCTATGCTCTAACACAAAGTAAGAGACTTCCTATGCTCTAACACAAAGTAAGAGACTTCCTTGCTCAAACACCAAGTAAGAGACTTCCCTGCTCAGACACACAGTCTAAGACTTCCTTGCTGAAACACAAAGTATGAGGCTTCCTTGCTTAGACACACAATCTAAGACTTTCTTGCTCAAACACAAAGTATGAGACTTCTAGTTGCTCAAGCACGCAGGCAAGAGGCTTTTAATCAAACAGAATTACAAAGAATATGTTTGAGTTGAACACTTGATATACTATCAGTGGTGTTCACAAAATACAATTTAGATTAAGACTCTCTACTTAAGAAATTCTAAGATAATAAGTTTGTAAGAATTTCTAAGTGTTTTTTATGACTGTCACATAAAACAGAGCATGTGTTTTTCTGGAACAGAGTCTTGTTCTTCTTCTTCCAATCTTCAATCCTTTATAGAGAATTAAAGAGCTGTTGAGAAGAGCCATGTCATCAAATAGAGCCGTTGCAAATGAAGCTCAGCCAACATTAATTCCTTCTGTTCTGGTGTGCGCACAGAAAACAGAGCATTAACGTTTTTCAAATTGTTTCCTTCAAAGCTGGAGAATGTTTCGTACAGGGTGACAACTGTTCCATTGAGCTGTTAGTACTTTACTGTTGACAGTTGCAAACGTTGACTGCTGAATCTCAGACTTCAGAAGCTTCTCTTCAGAAGCTGGCTTCAGGCACTGTTCATCAGAAGCTGCCTTCAGACACAGTTCTTCAGAAGCTGGCATCAGACACTGTTCATCAAAAGCACTTCTTCAGAACATGGTCTTCAGATGCACTGTTCATCAGACGCTGCCTTCAGAAGCTGGTCTTCAGACGCTGTCTTCAGAAGCTGCTTCAGACGCTGATTTTCTTTATTCTTGCAACATAAGCTTCTATAATTTCCTTCTTGCTCTTAACTTGTTCTTTCATAACCAATGTTAGATACCAATCTTTAAGTACATGGTTCTGCACACTAGAATCAAGTATTAGCATATCCAATTTTCTTTTTAACACTTTGTTATCATCAAAACCCAAACGAGAGTTGTTCATACATTTTGTTCCAACAACATGTGCGTAGCCAACCACACCTTCTGTGCATCATCCATGACCATAGCTCTAAAAATGCGCTTAATCTCCGTCAACCATGACTGAGCTCCCTCTAGATCGTGCCTACCCTTGAACTTCGGCTGTTGATTCCTCAAGAATTGGTCAAAACATAACTCGTCGACTCCTCCCTGGTGGTTCTGATGAACGTGAGCCGCGACATTCGCTTGAGCTAGTGTCTGGGCCATCGTCGTCATCGCCTTCAAAATCGCAGCATCATTCCTACCGGCCATCTCTCCACTACACAACAAGCACCACCTAGTTAGAGAGGAAAAGCATCGAGAGTATATACACATACATGTTGCATACAACATGACAATAACCAAGTGTTCGCCCGGACTAGACCGACCTGCTCTGATACCACATTGTAACACCCCGATCCCCGAGAACATTTATAAAAGATAAATCACACATTTATCATACATCAAGGTGCTATTACTCAATAAACATCATATAAAATATACCAATATAATGTTGGAACAAAATGTATGAACAAGTCCCTTTTGAGTTTTGATGATAACAAAGTGTTAAAAAGAAAATTGGATATGCTAATTTTTGTTCTAAGTGTGCAAGACCATACGTTGAAAATCATGTATCTAATAGTGGTTCTGAAAGAACAAGTTAAGAGCAAAGGAAAATATTGAAGCTTGTGTTGCAAGTCTGAAGACAATCAGCATCAGAAGGTCAGCGTCTGAAGGTCAACGTCTGAAGGTCAGCGTTTGAAGGTCAGCGTCTGAAGGTCAGCGTCTGAAGTTCAGCATCTGATGAACATTGTTTGAAGTTCAGCGTCTGAAGCACAACGTCTGAAGACTGGTAGTCTAGAGTCTGAAGTCTGAAGGAAACTCAGAAGTCAACTGTTGTCACTGTCAACAGTTGTTAGCCCATATTTTTATAAGCTAGGAATATGCTCTAAACATGCATTAAATGCTGAATGGAATCTTACAAGATTCTATCTAATCGAAGAGCAGAAAGAATCTTGGAATTGTTCACAGGTTCAAGGAAATATTTACAAATACAAGGCTAAGGCAAGAAGGAGGACTTCGAACCAGAAGGCAGATCGAACTAGCGTATGATCGAATCGAAGCAACAAAAGTTCTGGACTTAGCACAATTCTGACAAACTTTCACAACACTCAGTTCGACTTCGAAAGATGCAACCGTTCTAAGGAGCAGTTAAGTGCATGCAAGGTGTACGTGGCAGGACATTTGGCAGTAGTATAGTGTTCGACCGTTAGGGCAGTTTATTTTCGAAAGT